>JAUELH010314390.1:2600-15024 GCA_031471375.1 Hermissenda crassicornis | reverse complement strand
GCACTGTACGGCCGCCGGTAGTCAACGGAGTTGAGCCAACTAACGCACTGTGCGGCCTCCGGTAGTCAAAGAGTTAATAATAATACTGTACATTTTTTGTGCATTATATAATCCTCTATGGATAGAGGCTCTAGGCACGTCCTCTCTACTGGGAAACACCATATTACATATCTGACAGTTGTACACAGACTAAAATCATGACATTGAGAATCCATTAAATGTACAGACAATTCTCATTACATTTTAGTCCAATAATTCAAAGCAAATAATGCCACTATAAGTGAATTCCTTTTTTTGAATACCATAACAACTGAACGAGTATGAGTCAGCAATTGCTCTAGGAAGCAAGGCAAAAAAAATTGTCTGAAAATGTTCAATGATGCATCAGTCATACACACAAAAATACCCTGTAAAAACTTAAGATTAATCACACATCATGTTTATTTAGAGCCTAATAATAAATACGAAGTGACTATTTTCCAGAACACTCGGAGAAATAAGCCCAATCCTTATTTTCCGAACACATCCCGTTTGCAAGAACCTGTCTCCCTCGGAGTAAGAGTGAGAGCTGGGGCACCGTGCAGCAGCGTTGCAAGTTCAAGGGAAATAATATTATGATGGATCCAAGGTGTGGTATTATTTTATTGCATAAAAAGTACCTGCATACATTTCTTTTTCTAAAGACCATTTATTCTTGTTTTGGTTTGATAAAATAAAAAATTGGACACTCAAAGATATTGGATTTTTTATTTAATTGTTGAGCCTTCAATATATTTATGGTGGAGTCGCGGTGGCTCAGTGGTAAGGTGTTCGGGAAAATAAGGACTGAGATTATTTTCCCAGAGTGTTCGGGAAAATAGGCCGGCCTAATAAATATACTCCAACAGTTAGTTCAAAGAAGCCTGAGAGGAAAAGAAAGAACTTTACTTCATTTTCTTTGCAGGTTTCCATGTGTTCACCTACTTTTTTTTGTCTTTAGACATTCTTGACGCAGCAGTTTGCATGTGATAAGCCAAAGAAGAATCCACAGGAGAAGTAACACTATTTTTCATATTATAGAATCTAAGAGTTGAAGAATATACAAGACAACAGATGATATAACGTTCAATTGATTGTAAATCAGATTCACGATCCACAAAGACCTCAGGCATTTTGAAATCAATCAAAGTTTTAAACACCAAAGAGGGAAAATGTCCATGAAAAAGAATCCACAGCAAATACGACACCTGGTTTGCTTTAAGTTTTCATTCGCAGAATAAATTAATTTCGCGTTTTTGGTTCCCGAGCAAAAACTGGGCCACACACACAGTGAGTGGGTCTTGCTTCCAACACAACAACGGAGCAGTGAGCGGTGCGACATGAAACAAAAATAGATGTCGGGATGAATATAAAATAAAAGATAATTTCTTCTTCGAACGTCGGAGGTAATTGGGAAATCCCAATAAATTATATTGTCGGATATCCGACAGTAGTCGGCAGATTTACAGGCCTGGCAATGGTGTCCTAGGGGGAGAACATAACCAATGCTGAAAAACGTATGGGTATGAGTTTTTGCTATATAACATATTCTTACTAATCTTACTGATAAAACTTCCTGCAGGTTTAGTGGGAGTATACATATATATAGCATTATCAATAATTCCTATTATCTATCAGTTGGTCGGTGTCCATTGTCATTCGGTTCTTCTCCCCTCTAATCGTACCCACAGACAGCGCTCTAGTGGGAGGTACCTGCAGTGTGGGCCAAATGTGATGTCGTCGATGCCAATGGCCCCATCAGGAGTGGTTGGAGAGGCTTGGAACACCAGCTGGAATGGCTGAGTGACAGAGAATGTCATGGCCACTTGCTGCCAGTAGCTGCCTGGAATGACCTGCGCACTCCTGAAGGAGGCTGGAGCACCTGTACTGTACGTGCGGTATCCAACCTTCAGGGTCTGGCTCTTGGATGGGATCATTGTGTAGAATCTTACCTGTGGTGGGGGAAAACAGGGGGGGATAATGTATTAGCATCTCAATTGAAATAATGAAATTTAAAAAATCGCAATTGATTTTAAAGGTATTGATGTATTATTTCTATCATTAAAGACTTTAAGGTTTCAAACCGAACCTAAGATAAACTTTATAGATGTATCCATTTCTATTTCATTGCTTCCATTTTATTCTTCAAACTTATGTAGGCATGTATCTATCTATCTATTTATCATTTATTTACTTATATATTTATTCATTCATTTGTTATTGAACAAAATGATTAATGAGTTAATACACATCTTTTTTTTTCTTCTTTTTTTTTGTGTTGATGAACTTTCTGCTAAAGATCGGGTGTGAATAAATGTGAAACTGACATGATGCTGAAGTTATTATCATGCTGTCATGAAATCATCATGGGATGATGCCAAGCATTCCAAAACACACGGAAATAATTCAGATTTGGGGAATCAAAATTTCACTTTCTCAGCCAGTAAATCTTGGTGAGCGAATTGAATTCAATGTGTTTGCTTATGAATGTGGCATTGTCATTTCAGAGTGAACAACATTCCCTTGATGTTTTGCAAAAATCACATGAATTGACAGATAAAGCTATGAATAATCATTGAAGACAGATTCCTTAAAAATGTGAGAACCTCCTTAGCCTCAGCAGTATATTTATAAGGTCATGAAAAAGGGTGGACATGAGATTATCTTCATTTGTGTCTAATAATAGGATAGGAATTTGCATTGGTCAAGCTTTAAGTTGAAGCTTAAGCCATAACAATTGTTTGCCAACAGCGATTTGAAACTGATGAGCCAATTCATGCAACCAACAACAAACCTTACAGTACAGGGTACATTTGACAAAAGATAAGCATATTTCAATCATGAAGTACCTAACATCTTTAGCCTACTTTTACAGTACTGTCCTATCAGAGAAGGGGTTTAACTCCGGAGACCCCTTCTTTTATTCATTTTGTTGAGAAGAGAGCAAACTGACACAATATAGAGATGGAAAATAGTAAGATAAAAGAATTACTTAGAATAAACAAAAGTAAACCCTACCCGAGGCACCTGGCAACCACTGCGGTTAAAGTCTTCTATGACCTTATGTTTTCAAAAGACATAAAACCTTATGTTTTCAAAAGACATAAAACAAAGGATTTGAAAATTTCAGGTGTTTTACCTGGCACCCATTGCCGTCAGTAGCCATGAAGGTCTTGGACAGAAGCCAAGCAAAATCGGAGGTCAGGGTGTTAGGTTTCCCCTTGATATAGATGTAGTGTCCCATGGGCAAACCGATAGAATGGTCAACACCAGTCAGTCCATTGGGTATGGGCTGTGACAGGTCCCAAAGTGTCCAGTCCAAATCGTCTTCCTTGGACTGACTGAGGCTTCCCAGGGAGGGACTTGATTCAAACTTCTCAAACAAATAGTCTATGCAGACTTGAGGAGTTTCGTCTGAAGCGTCGCCACAATCGTCCTGGGCATCGCACAGGTGATTCTTTGGGATGCAAGCACCTCTGCTACAACGGAACATTGTGCTGGTGTCACACGTGTCTATGGGTGGAAGTAGCTTACACGCTGATGAGAATAGCACTCTGTCGATGGCGATTTGACCAGAGTATGCGGATGCTGGCTGTCTTGTAAATGTCAGACTGAAAGCAGAAGACCTGCGACCAATTTCCACAATTGCTTTGATCCAACTGTCCGATATTTTTGATGTTTGCCACAGGGTTCCTGATTTGATGTCAAACTTGTTGATGTCTAAAGACAGGGTTCCAGCATTCGGACCATTGAGGTAATAGTAGAATTCGATGGCACAGTCTGCGGCTGAAGAGGAGAAAGACTTACTGGTCAGGGCTGCAGTCTTTGACTGGGTATTGCCAAAATTGGTGTCATGAATAAAGGCAAAATTTCCATTTGTACCGCTTGCATCAAAAGCTGGACCTTGTGTTCCAACAGTCATTGAGGAGGAACTCACCCAATCAAAAGTGTCTGGGATCGTTTCTTTCCATGTGCATAAATCTTTGTCAAACTCGCATGTGGTCTGAGTATGACAAACGGCCTCGTCGCTTTGGTCCGAGCAGTCTGCTGTGAAATCGCACACAAGAGATTTGTCTATACAGATTCCATCAGCGGCACATTGGAACTGGTTTGGTAAGGGACACGGCAAGAATATATTTGGATTAGTCGTTGTTGGTGCCTGGGCAGTTGTCGGAGGGAGTGCTTGCAGCGGTTTCACATTGCAGCTAGGGCTGAACACAATGTCATCTACATTGATGGTGCTGAGACTGGTAGTGGAACATTCTCCTTCCAACCTCAACTCGAATTTCTCTTTGAGATCTATTTGGACTGTTTGTTTCATCCACACTCCTGTTGAGTTAGAGGTAGTGGCTTGTACAAACATGGTGTTGTCGTCCAAAGTGTTTGTATAGACATTGATTGTTCCAGCCTCTGGTCCATGGAATTGATACCAGAATTGAACCTGGCATTGTTGGTTTGGTACCGGCATTTCAAATAGCACATAACTGGACCGGTTGTCTCTGTTCCTGTAGCACTGCAGGGAGAGGTAATATCCGTGGGAGGATTGAGTTGTGTGGTCATGGTGCGGTCGGCTTGACGTTAAGTAGGATGTTCCCTGGAGGCGTCTCCACGATGTGGTGGTTGATGTGCCAAGACCAATCTTCCAGCCATCCAAGCTGGATCCAAATGTACTCTTTCTGTATTTATAACATTTCATTTGGTCCTCATCAGATCCGTCACAACAGTCGTTTGCCAAATCACACAAAGCATCCTCTGGAATACAATTGCCATTCGAACATTTGAACTGACCCGGTTGGCAAATACCAAATGAAGGCGTTTGAGCACAGCCGGTGAAGCTGAAGTCGTCCAAGAACACCGGTGAGATGCTGTAGCCATAGGATCTGTAGGACAACACCACTTGGAAGTCTGATGAACAAGGCGGAAGAGCAATGGTTTGCTGATGCCATGTCTGAAGAGCCTTCAATGCAAATCTACTTTGTTCCCAAAGAACATCGTCATATCCAGACGATCTCAGCTTGACTTGGAATCTGGTACCACTTGACTGTTGTTTGTACCAGAAAGAAAAGCTGCATTTTGACGATGATCCCCTGAAGAAAGGAGACAATATCACAGACTCTGTATAATAGCTACGTGTTTTTAAATCACTTGAGGCAAGGAGATGCCCTTGTGGTGTGCCAGGGTTGTGGTCCACAGAAGAGTTTGTTGCTAATGCAGCATTCAAAGTCCAGTTTGATACCAGATGATTATTGTCATTCATCCATCCGCACATACCATTCTCAAAATTACACTGAGCTGGACAGCTAGCCTCGTCATTGCCATCTTTACAGTCAGGACTAAAATCACACCATTTGGCCACCGGCATACATTTTCCATCGCATAAAAATTCAAGACCAGGCTTGCAAGTGCCAGGGTCAATTGTTGGCATGACAGGGGGCAGAGTAAGGTACCTTGCTTGTGTGCACTCTGGAGTGAAAGAAATATCATCAACACCAATATCTCCCCTGTAGCTTGATCCACGCACAGCCTCTATCACTACCCTGAAGGTTGTGGTTTCTATCAATTGTACAATTGCCTTCTTCCATTCATCCCCTTGTTCCGAATTCAGGGACAATTTCAAATTCAATGTTCCACCCTCTTGAGTTTCTGTATAGATGTTGATGGCATGAGTGTAGGCTCCATTCAAATGGTAGAAAAGTCTCATGTAACAGGTTCCTTGTTTATTGCCATACATTATGGGTCCTTTCAGTCTAGCAATATCGTTTCGTCCAGAAACAGTAGACTGTTGAATATACATGAAATGGCCTGTCTGATTGCCGTAGGTGTGGTCACGATTTGGAGCTGCTGAAATACTGGACGTACTCGGCTGATACAGCTTCCAATCAAAGTTATCATTTGAATCCTGAATAAATCGGCACGTTCCTAATTCAAAGTTACATCCACCGTTATAGTTGTTGCAATTTTCTTCATCCTCCCCGTTTTGACAGTCTTTTGCAAAATCACATTTTGCTGAGCTTGGCTTACACTCTTGTGAAGAGCTGCAGTAAAACTCCCCAGACAAACAGGTGGAGGACTTGGTTGCCCCACAGCCACTAGTGAAGGAGACATCGTCTATGGCTGGCCCGTACTGGGATGACCCGAAGGGAGTTGTGCCACCATCAAATCTAAAGACAAGTCTGAACCCTGATGGTCTGGAACCAATGCTGACCGTCTCTTTGATCCACCCAGTAGTCTTTGAATATTTGGACCAGAGTACAACAGCCCGCGTTGCTTCGTAGCTGGTGATATCTTGTGAGAAGAGTCGGAGAGATAGAGTTCCCCGTGCCGTTCCACTCTGGTAATAGAACACAATAGAACACTCTGCCTCGGTGCTACCATACACGGGCGATTCCAATACGGATGGTCGGATATAGCCATATCCTGTAGAGTAGACAAGTGCATATGACCCAACACTTTGAGCACCATTGGTGTGATCTGTCAGGGGTTTGGAGGGGATACTCGTCGATGAGGTATTCACGCGGCCCCAGATATAATTACCTCGTGTTCTGTCTGCCCATCCACATGAGGAGGTTTCAAAATTACAGGCACCGCAATTCTTCTCATCTGATCCATCAACGCACTGGGTGACAAAATCACACAGTTGGGACTTGTAGATACACTGACTACCATCGGCACATTGCCATTTCTTTAAATCACCACAAGGAGAGGCAGTCGATGTTGGGGCATTTGTGGTAATACTTGGCAAACTACCCATGCTGATTTGACACCCTGGTGACAGAATGACATCATCCACAGCAATATCCCCATAGATCCCTCGTCCTCTTCTTGCCTCTAAGACAACCTGGAAATCTGTTTGGCTCGTCATGGGGATACTTCTGTACCTCCAGAAGTTACCGACTTCATTGGATGTAGAGAACATTTTGGTGAGAGGTCCGTGTATTGAAGATCGAGTGTAAACGGTGAATGTGTCCACATCTCTGCCGTACATGTGTAGGTATAGGTTCAAGAAGCAAAGCCTGGTCGGCTTGAGGACCGGACTCAAAAGCCAGGCTTTGTCTCCTGGGAGCCGTGGTGCGGATGTTTCTATGTACACAAAGTATCCTGAATGCAAAGAAGTTGTATGGTCCAAAGACGGTCCAGTCGACGTTGAAGATGTGCCTTGGTTTTTGCGTGTCCAATCAAAATCATCATCATATTTTTCTTGACTCCAGTCACAGAAATCAGCTTCAAAGCTACAGCGATGATAGGATGCACAGATCTGACTGTTTTCATCTGTGCCGTCACCACAATCATCTTTAAAGTTACACTTGAGTGCTGGGTTGATACATGCTCCATTGTTACACTTGAAGGTATTTCGGGCAGTGCAGCTGACAACCGGTTGAGGGAAGTCACAATTTCTGAAGAAAATGTCATCCACAGCAATATCTCCATCGGAAATGTATGATCTCGTACCTTGAATGGATATAGAGAATGGAGATTTTGATTCTCCTAATGGAATGATCAACATCTGCCAAGAAGCTCCATAGTCTGTGCTTGTTTTAAACAAAGGTAAACTTTCTGCTCCAATAGTCTTGGTAATCAACAAATACCCAGACCTCACGCTGTGGTAATTGATGGCAAACACCAGCTCACAGTTTGGAGCAGACGCCTGTAACAATGGGGATGTCAGAACTCCATTGCCCCTGACTCCTACCACCTTACTAGCTGTAAGGTAGTAGTAGTGGCCACTCCGTGTGTTCAGTGTGTGGTCAACAGTGGGACCCGTGTTGGCCTGCTGACCGACTCCGTTCTGTTTGAGCCAGGTGAAAGAAGCCTTTTGAGAGGCTACCCACTTGCAAGTTCCGTTTTCAAAGTTACAGTTATACCCACAGTCTGCCTCTTCCTCCCCGCTTGGACAATCAGCATGGAAGTCGCAAACCTGAGGCAGGGACAGATATTTACCATTAGAACACTTGAATGCATTCTTAGTCGGAGTCGGTGCTGGTAGAGACTCACAAGATCCTTCTTGAATGGCAATGTCATCAACGGCAATGTTGCTGGTGCTTAAACTAATCACCTCTCCAAAGATGGCAACGTTAAAATCAGCGGTCAGAGGTCCAACGGTTTTCCTCAAGGCTGTCCAAATGGCACCAGTGTTCTGAGACGAATAGAATACTGCCCCATTCCCGTTGCTCGATATCAAATCTTGTGTCGTTATGGTTAGATTCCCCCCCCTCCTCATCATGTACCACAGATTCAAACAATAAGCTTTGCCCTTTTCCAAAGGAGGAGACAAATATTTGGCCGTGTCTCCAATCTGTCTGGGTCTTCGGGAATCAAACAGAAGGTAACGGCCAAATTTGGTATTCAGTGTGTGATCAACGAGTGGTGAGAATGTGCTGTGGTATCCTTTTTCCACATCCCAATCAAATTGATCATTGTTGTGAGAATTTTGCCATGAACATTGCTCCTGTTCAAAATCACAGCTACCGAGACCGGGGCACGCTCCTTGCTTAACAGTGATGTCATCTATGGCCATATCGCTGTAATAGCTAGCTCCAACAATGCCTTCAAAGACAACCTTGTAGGACAAACTGCTGGATACGGTCACGTAAGCCAGGTGCCAGTCAGTCCCTTGATTTCCCGACTTACTCCAGATTGGCTGAGCCCCCAAACCAGCTGATTCTTTCTCCAACCAAACATTGAGAGTTCCCATTGTCTTGCCATTCATGTTGTACCAGAAAGACAGGCAGGATGCACTGGTAAGGGGGTAAGTTGATGTTTTCATGACCGCCTTGTCTCCCTTGTTTCTTGGATATGACGCCTCAATGTAAGCGTAGTGTCCTTCAGGAGTTTCAAAGGTGTGATCGACTTTTGGCCCTGTTAAAAGTGTTAATGTGCCATAAGAATTCAGCAGCCAATCAAATTCGTCAGACGATGATTGCACATAAGAGCAAAAGCCGTCTTCAAAATCACAGATATCTGAAGGTGGACACAGCCCAAGGTTCAAACTGAAATCGTCCAGGGCAGAATAGCCTGAACTGCCATAGCCAGGGATTCCCTCCACTGTAAGGAAAGCAGTTCCTGTGATATTCTGAATATGGATTTGTGAGTATTTCCAGTAAGGCCCCTGGGTGCCAACTTTGGTCCAAATGAGATCTGATTCTCCAGCGTTTGTGGAGTTGACATAGATGCTCAGTCTGTTGATGTTGGCTCCGTACATGTAATACCAAAACTTGAAGCACATTCCAGTGCTAGGCACATTCACCTTTGGACTGAAAAGTTTTGTAGCAAGTCCAGTAGAGTAAGTGGTTTGGGTATAGATGTAATGTCCCATGGCATTGCGAAGCGTGTGATCTGATGGCGGACCAGATGCAGTGTTTGAAATTGGCCCACTGTTCAATTTCCAATTCAACCTACTTGTTGCATCTTGTTTCCAAAGACAAAGTTGACTCTCAAAGTCACAATCCAGTTGTGTTTTGGGATAAACAGGTGTGGTTGCTGAGGGAGCAACCGTTGATTTTTGATTGAAGTTGCAGTTTACATCTTTAGTATAAGAAATATCATCGATGGCAATATCTCCTGTATAATTTCCACCATATACACCTTCAAAGTAAAGCTCAAAGGTAACAGCTGCTGTGACAGTGAGTCTAGCTTGATACCATTGATCCCCCTGGTTGTTTTTCAAATTCCAGATAAGAGACTTTTTGGTGGAATCTTGGGAGTAGACGTTAAGTGTGCCAATCCCTGCGCCGTACATGTGATACCAGAAGGACAGGCAGCTGCCTGGTGTTGGGGGCAGGGCTTCACTGACAAGAATTGACCGGTCTCCTGACCGATACATCGAAGATGTTTCTATGTACAGGTACGTTCCTTGAGATGTGCCTCTTGTGTGGTCAACTTTAGGACCAGTATCTGTGCTATCTGTTGCCCCAGTATTTAGCACCCAGTCGTACAAACGAGGACCATCAAGATTGACATAAGTGCAAGTACCATCCTCAAAGGAGCATGACCCAAGGGTGTCGCAAAAATCATCGTTTTCTACAAGCAGATCATCAATGGCAATATCCCCTGAACCGACACCAACAGCAGCTTCAATCTGTAGCTGGAACGCTTTCTTTGACGACTTTATCGGAACTGACGCCTTTTTCCACACGAAGCTCTGGAAATCACTGACATGCCACAACTGTGTTGGCTGTCCTCCATCGTCCTTTCTATACACACTTAACGTGCCCACAGATTTCCCATATAGGTAATACCAGAAAGTAAAACATCCTCCTCGACTGTACCTGCTGGCTGTGAATGTGTGGCTGGTGAGGAGAGCATTGTCACCACTTGAATGTCCAGGAGAGCCAATGTAAGCAAAGTTCCCTAAAACTGACCCACTAGTATGGTCGACATGGGGACCAGTGAATTTGGACAATGTACCATTGTTACCTATTGTCCAATTGAATTTATCACCGTTGGACTCTTGATACCAGCTACAGAAGGTGCCGTCTGAGAATGTGCATTCTTTAGTGGGTGGACACGCACCTGCGTTTGTTGTAAAGTCGTCAAGGGCAATATCTCCTGCTGTCCCGTCCTTGGTGATTGCCCTGAAGGTCATGAAGTATTCATAGGCCACATTGACGTACACCCGGCCTTGAATCCATTTATCCTGCTGGCTACCCGATACCGACCACACCAGTTCCGGAGATTTGGTAGAATAGCTTGTGCCTTGAGACAAGAGCTCGAGGGTACCGATTGACGCCCCGTACATATGGTACCAGAAGGAAAGACAAAATCCTTTAGAGGATGTCGGTGGCAGGGTGATGGATTCCAAATCCACAGTTTCGTTGGCTTTCCTGTTAGTTGCCTCCACGTAAATGTACTTCCCTCTGCCTCCGTGGGCAGATGTCGGGCCTGTCTTGTAAGACGACGTTGGCCCACTTTTGGATAACCAATCTCCTTTGTCTTCATTACTCTGCTTCCAATTACACGTGTTCCTGTCAAAATTACACGCTAGAGTTGGAGCAAACTGTTTGGGGTTGCAGCTTGAAAAGCGGATGTTGTCAATGGACACAATCTTTGGTGACGACAGGTAAGATCCATTTGCGGATGTGAAAGTCATCTCAAGTCTTGTCCCTCTTGGAAGAGGCCCGGCAGTCCTACCCAGATAGACGTAGCCCTTTGTCCACAGTCCCAAAGTGCGCCGTCCCCTCGACGTCCATACAGGGGAAACAAGGCCACCGTTGTTGATGTTTACAGTCAACTGTCCGTAGGAAGGATTAATACTGTAGTCAAACACCATCACACACTCGGATGAAGTTGCTCCGAGAACTGGAGACCTGAATTTGGCAGGGCTGGACGTTACGCCATAGTCAGGCTTCACATACATGTAATGTCCAGTGGATTTTCCGGTGTCTGAATCAGAGGCAGGTCCTACCTTTCCCATGATGGTGGAATCGGTCAGTGACCATTTGAAATGACCAGTGCTGGCATGTCTCCATCCACAAGTATCCGGTCCATTCTCAAATGTACAAGAACCGCAGTTTTTCTCATCAGAGCCATCGGCACAGTCCACTATGAAGTCACACTCCTGCGACTGGTCCAAACATGTCCCGTTCCCACATTGGAACTGATAACCAAAACAGGCACTCTTCGTGGTTGACACAGTGGTAACGGTATATCCCGGTGTGGGCAGTGGAACTCCTGCGTAGGAACATCCCAAACTAAGGGTCAAATCATCAATGGCGATATCGCCGTGATATGATTTTCCAACCACGCCCTCCACAATCACACGGAACGGTTTGTCACTCAAAAGAGGAATAACATCACGAGCCCAATAATCTTGTCTAAAATTTTGCCGTGTAAAAAGTAAGACTGGGTATCCGTCCCTTTCTGTCTCGGTATAGATGTTGAGGGGTCCCATTGAGTCACCAAACATATGGTAGAAAATGGTGAGATGGCAGTTGGTGGTTTCAGAGGCAGGTTTCAGGACAGGACTCAGGAGTTGCGCCTTCTGACCTTGCTTGTTGGGGTAGGAGGATTCCAAGTACATGTACTTCCCTGCGTTGGTGTTGGTGGTGTGATCTCTACTCGGACCCGTGTCGACCGAAGGCGTGCGTCCAGACCTCACACTCCAGTCAGTGTCGTCTGTCTTAGACTGTGTCCAGTTACAGTTGCCATTCTCAAACATACACTGGTAGGCCAGGTTACAAGACTTGTCAATCTCATCTGAATTGTCTCCACAATCGTCGGCAAGGTCGCATGTGAAAATTCTATCAATGCACACTTTATTGCTGCAAGTGAATTGATTAGGTGAGCAGCTCTTGGATGGTTTGGGCCCAGCACAGTTGATGAACTTTGTATCGTCGACTGCAATGGCATGGTCCGATGTGTAAAGTCTGTCGGCTCTGAGAGAGACCTTGATCGGAGATGCATAGCGACC
>JAUELH010312176.1:0-15146 GCA_031471375.1 Hermissenda crassicornis | reverse complement strand
GTTGGAATAAGTAGTGGTGTATATAAGTTGCATTAAATTTTTATGAAATGGAAAAACACCACCATTCATAGCAATAGCAACAACAAGAAAGAACATATCATGTTTTTTTGTGGTTTTTTTTTTTCCTCTATCATTAATGAAGTTAAATGTTGATTCAGTTTTCAATATTTCTGTTTCAACATAAATTTTAGTGAAAACATAACACATGTGAACCATGTTTTTCATCTGTTTCCAGCCCTTATCCTTGGCATCACAATCAGTGTTCTATTGGCTGTCATTGTGCTCATCATTGCACTCTACAAACTACGCAGCCGAGATGAAGGCACATACAAAGTGGATGAGACACAAAACTTCTCAAATCTTCAATCAAATAAATCAAATGGCAACGGAGCGCTGATGGCTAGCTCTGAGACGAGCACAGGGAAAAGGGGCAAAAAGAAAGATGTGAAGGAGTGGTATGTCTGATTCCAGGGATAAATGACATGTGTGTGAATGCTACGCTGTTTTGGAGATTAGCCGGAAAATGTGTATGAAAAATATTATATTTTTGACAGTACTGTATCTGATATCAGGAGAGTAAGAAGGGACTATATGTGATGAGTATGAGGTGTATGGGTGTGTATTCTTTATGTACATATTTTTAATTATCTAGACCAATTTAGTAAGAATTTTGCATGATAATTATTTAAACAAATACCTCTTTATTGAAGTAGTACTAGATCTGATACATAATATCTGCTATAGGAGATTATTTAATTCATAATTTGTTCTCAGCTTGTAAATGAACGTCTATGGGAAATTTTTATCTTCTAAGTGTAAGAATGCAAAATAATGTGACTGGCGGACAATATGCTGAGAAGTGAGACTCAAATTTGTGAAGCAATATTGTAATAATCTATGTGTATAGTTGAATGCATTTATTCATTTTACATTTAATTGGAAATTCTTGAAAACTCCATTACGTCCTGTACCTGGGCCTGAATTGTGCAGGGTATTTATTTTTTATATAGACAACTGAAATGCTTTCATCCAAGAATTTCATCCATAACCTCAATTTGTTTTATTTTAGCAGTATCCAAACTATGAAAGTAAACACAATTTAATTCAGTCAATATAGGTTTTAAAAGTTATTTCTTTTTGAAATGTAACCACACTTTGATATAGAGTTTATTTGTACATAGCTAGAATTTCACTGCAACACAACTGACCTGTTAACCTATTTAATTTTAATGATTTGTCTATATGAAGACTTGTTGAGCTGAAGACAAACAAGAGAGAAGAGAAAAGATAACTATTTCTACACCACAGTATTGCTACAGTATGAATTGTTTTTGTTTTCCTTCAGATCATTTCATTCCATGATGCATTTATACAATGAAGTAAAAAATTCCTGCATATCAATGTGTCAAATCATTCCTCTTCTCCCCTTTTTTTTATGACAAACAAAATGTTAATAATCAGTTTCATTTCAAGATAATCATGTCACTAGGTCATTGATTGATTGTGACACAATGTCTAACAAAGTAAAATTGTGGATTTGTTATGGACTGGGATTTATCATGCCATTGAAATTATGAGATCATTGTCCAAGGTCTGATGTGAATTAAAAGAATCTTGAAGTCCCTTTCCTTGACAATATATTCAATGATGTGTTCAGATTTATTTTACTGATATTTAAGTTAACACATGAAACTGTAGTAGTTGTCACTACACCCCTGTAGAGGACTTTGGTAAAAAGCATGGAATGCATTGTACATACTGATAACGACTTTGATTTATTGTAAATAATGTGTGCATGTCTTGAACATTTGTAAATGAAAATTGACCTTATAGCTATGCCACTTGATGGCTATAGAATATACAATAGGGTTTCCTTATAGCTATGCCACTTGATAGCTATAGAATCTACAATAGGGTTTCCCATCATCTTCAGTGGAATAGATATGACTTGCTTATTATTATATTTATTTTTTGGCATTAAAAGGATGGAACCGTTTTAATGAACATAAATTCAAATGCAGTTTGACAAATGAATAAATAAAGATGAGCAAGAGCTCTAACCTCATACTCTCAAACTATAGCCTGTGCATTACTCTTTGACGCACAAAATGAATCGCAAGATGTCATATTTCAATCGTGATTTGTCTCAGTCAATTGTGCTGAGTTAGGGCTCAGTTCCACATTCGGGTCATTTGGCGATAGTTGTTTTTTTATTTCTCTCTTTCAAGTTGAGGAACATTTTCATTAAAATAATGTTTTAATGCGTAACCAGGTCTAGCTTCCTATTATTAATGATATTTTTTTTTCTTTTGTGTGTTGATTTTCTCAATATTTGACTGCACACTTTAAAAAAAAAAAGATGCTATACCTAAGTATTATTTCAATTACATACTTAATTGGATTATGTTAAGTCGATTACGATACAAAAGTGCCATCTGGCCATTGAATTAAGTTGAAGTTTTGAATTTTCATTGTATCGTCAAAGAAGACTGCTGTATGTTATGTCGCATAGCTTTTCTAAATATATATGATATAAAACTAACGGTATCAATGAGATATCTTTCTTATTTTATTGATCATCCACATCATCGATTCTTAATTTAATCCAAGCATTGGCATATCATTATAACAATGTCAAGGTTTGTGTGTTAGCAGTAGAATGGTACAGATGGTGTAAATATAACCCCTTACTTTCACTATGTCTCTGTATTGACTTATTATGAGACTTTGACAATGTGCATACATATGATTGTTGCATTGTTGTACATAGATGTGTGCATTCGTTTGTATGAGGTCTGGGAGGATGAATGTTTCTGTGAGCAGATTGAGTGTTAACTTGGGAAAACATGGCCAATAGTTTGCTAAAGAAAAACATAAATGCTGTGATGCTTTTCTCACTATACATAAACTGTGAACTGTTTTAATTGAAATTCATCTAATCAAAATACACTATCAAGTAACAAATTTGTTTTCAAATATTATTTCATTTAAATGATCCAGAATTCAAATTTGATTTTATAGAATAGTCATTTCAATGTTTAAAAATTATTAAACATTGAAGGAAGGTTTTAACATTTGTAGGGTTACAAAAGAATGAAGGAAAAGAATGTATATCTCGTATATCTTGATTTATGTAATTAAATATGATTAAAACCAAAATTCTTCTAATATTAAGGAGGGAAGTGGTTTAAAATTCTAAAACATTCAATTTTAAGGTTATCAACTTGAAACTTAACAGATATATGTCGATATGGTAAGACGATTTTTTTTGTTGAACCCAAAAGAATGTCCTCCTGTTGCTTTAGAAATGGCCACCATATTGAACAAAACAACCAATCTTAATTTTCTGAACCAAACAATGTACCTTACTAAATGTAGGAGTCTTTATTCTTTTATTTGCAAAGTTCAAAGGGCTGGGCTTAATATTTTAGATAATTTTGATATTATAAATGGGCAAATTATGAATACATACTGAGTAGCAGCTATAGTCATAGGGGATCATTTGCTGAGAAAATGTGAATTAGTTATAATAGTGGATGTAAAGGTTTTGGGGTCACTATGACCCCTCTTTTTCAACCACTCCCCCCCCCTCCCCCTCCCCTTAAGCACAATTATCATAATGATGTCATAACTAGATTTATTTATATTGGCTACTGTGCTGACTTTTTTGTTGGTCGAAATGTTTTTCCACTTTTATATCAATTAGATGAGTGACTGTATAACTGGAGCTGAATGAGACGAATGGGAAATTAGTCAACAACAGAATTACTCATCAAATTTCTCGTAGTCAGCTCCCTGAATTGGTTGTCATGATTATAAGACAGGCCAAATGAAATAATGTAAATCCTTTCAAATTAGGAATACAGTTTTGGCTATAATCTTTGTGGACTAGAATATTACAGCCATGGCTATGAAAGTTTATTGAAGAAATGGAATAGAAGATATGCTTTCTCTTTATTTGACCCTTTGGTATCTTACATTGCTAGCAAGTTGATAGCAGAGTGGTAGCATTTTCATTTGAGGATCTATAGATTCAGTATCATTTCTGTCATTTGAAAAAGGAGATACAGCGTCAGACCAATCGACTACTGACCTGATACTATGTCCTCATCTAAAACAACCGAATATTCTTTTGATCATTGTTGGATTGATGCTTATAACTTTTAAGAAAATCTACAAAGTTCTGCCCACTTTTACCAGAGGTGCTGTCCTTTATTTATATATAGCCTCTACCTCTAAAAAGTTGAAAAGGACAATAAATACATTCAGTATATCATTTTCATTTTCATTTATATGCTGTAACAAATGTCTGCGACTCAGGTGATGATATTTTTTTGTGTGATATCTTTAATTGTGTCAAGTGAGCAATTTCTTCTTCAGGTATATCTGCTTACATTAATCTGTGTATGCATATACACTGGTGGCCATGGCCCATTTTCTTTCCTTCTTTTCTCATTTATACAAATATGTTGGCCTATTGTTTATTTTCAATGGATAAAGCTTTAAAAAGAAATTCATACGATTACTATGTCAAAATATAACTTTGATAAAAATAAAGTTCATTTCATTTCTCGGGATTAAAAATGATCCTTTTGAAGAGCTTAAAGACTTTTTTTCAAAACTTTCAGTAAATAGAAAACATTGGTCAGTTTGTTGAATCTCAACAATCCTTTTAGTGCTTGCTGGGTCAGCAAATCAAGGTTATGATTGGTCTCTAGATTTGAGATAGGCAGAAGAATAAGAGGGAAATTTAGTTTGGTTGTGCTAATATTTTTATAATCTTAATGAATGTTATGTTTGTTATATATATGAAATCATCTCAGTATAAAAAATATTGATTGAATCATTCAAAAAAATATGACAAGCATAATATTTATATGACAAAATTGACAGCAGTGGACAATGCTGGTTTGACATGATGATATATTTGCTTTGACAATGTGATCAACTTATTTGACTCTGTTTGTTTTTCTAATCATCATTCTTTGTTTCAATCATGATTTTAAGTAATAGTAAATTATTTCAATTCTGTTGTTGTATTTGTTGCGAGTGTCTGAATGGCACATAACTACAAATAAAGTATTCAGGGTGACATCCTGAATGAATGTCCCATTGGTCTTCTAATTTCCTTTTTTCCATTAACATCATTTTCAGTATGTTATCATTTAGATGAGGGATGGACCCTCTGAATCTATAAACTGTGCAAAGATCAGAAAATCCCACTAGGGTTTCAATTTCAATAGGGTTACCACTGTACCACCAACTTGGCCAGAATGGTTTGTACTTGTAGCATTATGGGAACACACTGGCTACACAATTCGGGTATTTAGGTAAAACGTTGACCTATGAAGAGTCTAAAAGCTGTGTCCTATTTTTAGAATTGACTTTAAATCCAGACCTGACACACCCTTTGTCTGAAGTGAGAAAGATTTAGAGCTATTTGTGGGCGGTAAAATGAAGGCATATTAGACAAGTGGTGAAAACGCATCAACTTCAGGTGTTGAGCAATGTTGTGTGTTTGAATAGATAATAAACGGGTTACACAGCAGGGATCGAATCCTGTTAGTGCCACAGAAGAGAGAGGTATTCTCTTTCAAAGCTGTGGTCTGTACAGTACAGCAAATTGCCACTCCCATGCCCTTACAGAAATAGGCGATTCCAGTTAAGTAACATAACAAAAACTCTTGCCCACATTTTTTTCCGCATTAGTCAAGATTTACCCCTGAGACCAGGCACTTTACTAAGTTTAATACTCTCTGCTTTAATGTAAAAGAGTATCTAAAAAGGGCAGCAAAGAATCTAATCAATATGCTAGATGCAGTACCTACAAGGCAGCAGCTGGTCATTCATGAGTTAGAATAGAAATGTGAGTGACATGGCATGCTAGGAGAATTCAAGCATTGTGTAGTCTGAACATAGAACTGGCACAACAATGGATAATTGACTATATTGTACTGTCAGACAAAAATAATGTTCTTATATTAAATCAACATAGTTTACATCCGCTCTGTTTCAAAGCTTTTAGTTTTACGCCCTTTGCAGCACATGAAGGTTATTTAAAAGGCGGCACCTCCGATTTATAGTCTGTCTGCGATAGGACTGCGTGGGAATGAGCCTTGAAAACTCAGAAGTCTTGAGGAAAAAACCCAGTGTCACCACCGGGATTTGAACCCTCGATCTCTCAAACCAAATGCGAGTGACTTAACCACCACACCACTGGCTCGCCCTCCACTCTGTTTGACAACCTAACAAATAGTATGTCTTCAATTGGGTATTCTTTTCTTGGCACCAATATGAAGTACAAAAATTTTAAAATAAAGACATTTGGCTCTATTTACAGGAAGAGGTAAAAAATTTGAAATGCTTGTCCTATTGCAGACGGCTTGAGGGCCGATAAAGAATATCCATTATTATTATCATAACCGTGGATATGAGCACTATGTAGTTTTATCTTATTTAGAAGAACTAGAAGGTTAGGGCTTGGGTGTGAAGAGCTGCCGGCACATGAACAGGGATTTTCTTACTTACCAGACGCTTATTAACAAATTGAGTAATTTCTTGTAGTTAAATATGCACTCCATTTTTAAACTAAAATTAGCCACCTGATTGATTTTTCCCAGCTATAAACTTCCCTCAATGTGAATTAAATTCCATGAAAATGTACATACATACATACTAATATTACCAGTGCCCTAGAGTGTATTATCATTTCAGGTGGCAGAGTGGTCCATGGCATTGCACTGCAACCCCCGTTGCGTTCCAGCCCCGTTTCGACACTTCAGTTAATCCTTGGGCAAGATTACTTATCTCAATCTGCCTACCCGGACAACATGGGAAACGTCTGTCAGTAACGAGATAACACCCAATGTGTCAGTTTATATTCCTTCAATGAGGATGCCTGGGCAGGCACACATTGTGAAGTGTCCGCATAAGGACAATATTCTTTTTACACTTATAGTGTATTATAATTATATGGAAATTTAAATAACACTAAGCAAAAAATCTTTCGGAAATTTTACTTTGTGAATTTTTTATCTCTTTTTAATTTTTAGCGTAAAATTGACTAGAAAACCCTAGTGGAGATATCATAATAATAATATCCATAGAACATGCATATTTCATATAATTTATGCACATACTCTAATTTTGAATGCTAAAATATGACAGTATGTCCTAAAACAGTTCCCCCATCAGAAATATTATGTAGATAATTGTGGACCTGATTTTGGAGGATCAAAATAATATTTGACTGAAACTAACTTCTTTTCTGTGCAGGAATAGGACATTAACAAAGTCACGCTGGAGACATGGAATGTCAACTGAGATAATCTGTAGTAGTTAGTGGAGACCACTGGTGCAGTCTACTTGTGGTCACTCATGTAACATAATCAGGATTGTGTTAGAGTTTTTGACAACTATGTAATATGTAAAGATGTAAATATGTGTTCATAATTAGGCTTACAATTACAGAGTAAGGAGAAATATTGCAGTATTATTCATTAGGTCCAGCTAGCCAGTGGTGTAGTGGTTAAGTCACTCGCATTTGGTTCGAGAGGTTGAGGGTTCGAATCCCGGTGGTGACACTGGGTTTTATTCCTCAAGATCTCTGAGTTTACAAGGCTCATCCCACACAGTCCTATCGCAGACGGACTTTAAATCGGAGGTGACGCCTTTTAAATGACCTACATGTGTTGCAAAGGGCGTAAAACTAAAAAAACTTTGAACTTTTTAGAATAAGAAATAGAAGTTCATTCCCATCATCTTCAACCAAGTGCCATGAAGGATCTGTGTAAAAGACTTACAGGTTTAAAGAAGAGACGACAATTTGAACAAACAGATCAATGGCAACAAGATAGAAGCAGTAGTAATAAGTCTTAAATCAAAAATGTATTTATTTCTAATATATATGTATATATCCAATAAAAATGAACCGTTAAAAATAAATAATAAAACAACATGAGCTACCGACTTTCATGACTATAAATCCATTATCACAACTCTATCATTTAAGCATAGTATTTCCTGAAATCATGAAAACCCCTTTTGCGCAATGGGTAATAACTAGTGATGAAATAATGCAAGTATCAAACTGACATTCATGAATGGACTGAAGTACACAGCTAGCACCTAAACACAAATGCATCCACTTTCAATTGTCCAGTTCTCCACAGTAAATATGTATATGAAGATGAATATGGGGGGGGTCACATTGAGTTTTATAAAAATGGGTTAAATTAATACTAGGAGAGAATCTTTTAAGGAAAAACAATTTCTTCTTTACCATGACCATGTTGTTTGTTTCAATTAATACTATTATTAGGCATTACTATGACAGTGACAGCGAGACTAAGATCAAGAAAACCATTCTACAAGTCAAAAATCAAGGACTTTGATTCAGCAAAACCTGGAAAACAGCATGGTCAAACAACATACCAAAAGGAGGTAGCCTCATAAAAGATCCCACCCAAAAAGTTCCTGGCCTAGAGGAATGCAAACGAAAGTACTGGGTTGCAGCAAACCGATTGCACACAAGACATGGCCACATAATAGCAAACATGGACAAATGGGGATTCATTGAACCACCAACTTGCCCAAGATGTCTCGCAGTCCACAAACCACATCGTCCTCTACTGTCCAGTGACCACCCATGAGGGAGAATATAAGATGATATACGATAGTGCACCAATTCCAATGTGACGATAACTTCAAAAAATGGATTGACCAACATAATATACTACTGCTACTTTTATTAGGCATGACTGTATATTAAAAATGGTTTCACTGTTGTAGGTATATAGTTTTCACCATCTGAGTAATGTTTTCAAAATGTATAATATCTTGAATAATGATATTTGATAATAGAAACTGCATAATATAAGCAATGGTTATTTGTGCAACACACTTCCATGACCACAGGCATAGAATCAATTTGATATTCCCCCAAAAAAAAAAATTAATGTAGGACCAGGACCAAGAGAACTTTGACATTGACATTTTTGTTTGTTTTGCTTGCTAAGACTAAGAGAGCACATTGAAAAAGCTAGGTCATATCGTGCTGCGAAACAGTAAGACTACAGGTAAAAGTAAATTAAGTTGACACTTATGTATTGCGCGTATATCCTCGGTGATACAATGGTCATCGCACTTTACAATGACAAAGTTATAGGTACCGTAAAAGTGACCAGAAGTAGATTTTTCCAAAAATAGAAAACCAAATGATTAACAATACATAAATAATAATGATATGATATAATATAACACTTAACAGACAGATCATTCGCAAGTAACAAAACAACATCTGTCTTAAATAAGGCACAAATACACTTTTTGTTAATTCAATGGTTAATGAACAGCACATAAATAGTTGTTGTTCTCATATAAATTAATCTTAATCATTACTGTAGCCATGGTGTCTCTATTACTGCTCTGTTTTAGACAACTGGGAGTAAGCCAGATGGGCCGACGTTGGACTTTAAAACACGGCTATAGAAATATGTTTACTGATTAATGACAACAAGCATGATGATAGTTTTCAAGACATAAGTTGGGTGCAGTGCACCAATCACCAGTCCATCTAGATAATCCAATCCATGGTCAACAATGAAAGACATAGAAAACATTCAATTTGAGCTTGATATGTAGTTCATCCAAAATTGTATTGACAGCATTATCAATGGGTTCCACAGAAAAAAAAGGAATCAATGAAAATAAATAGGATGAATAATAGACGATGGCTCTTTCGTTTGTTAAGAGAGCACATTGATGATACAGTTAGGTCCTGGGAAACAGTAAAATGACAGGTCAAGTTAAAAATAATGTGAAAAGTATAACAATAACACTCAACATACACAAAAAGAACAGCATCTGTCCCAAAAAGGTACAAACACACTAAATTTAAGAATAGCCACCATACCCCAAACTATGCGTCATGATCCCCAACCAGAATTTTCTACCACCCTTTATGACAAAAGTACTCAGTTCCTCTAGATACCAAGGGACCCGAATAGATTCAGTCCCACTTTGCACTGAATGGGGGATAGCCATTAATTTGGTGGGGGTCCAGGCAGGTCTGATCCACATTGGTCCATCTATGTCAGAGCCCCATCCCCTCCCCTGTATGTGCATTGGCCAATGAACAACACAACGTTTTCTCGTCTTATTCACATAGAAACTAATAAATGTTTTACTGTTTTGAGACAACTGGGAGCAATTCAGATGCCTTCGCCCTCATCACATTGTAGCCTGACAAAGTGGCACTTATGCTAGTATGTGATCAGGGCAATAACGGGCAGAATTTAAAAATTGCATAAGGTCTAATTTACTCATTTGAATTTTGCTATGCAATATATTATATAAACACAACTATGTGGAAAAAAGTATTTAGCAGCTAGAAACCATGCATAAAGAAAGCAAATCTTCAAACAGGTTCACTCAAGAGATTGATTGCATTATTTACATAAAATGTTCTCATCAATACTAAAAGTGTCAAAGAAATACCAACAGAGAAAACCAAGTTGAAATACTTTGCTACATTTGAAAGAGGCCTGTGTCTATTGATGGAGCTGTATCACAGACTGCAAAAGCCGTCTCACACAATGGACCATTGCCAATCTTAGCGACTAGGCAATAAGCTGTGGCTACTGTAGGTAACACTTGGTATCTCACACTTATGATCTGTGCACAACAAACAGAGAAAACACATACATTATGTTTTCAAAATTGGAACTACAAGCCTATGTGACTGTCAATAAGAACCACAGGATGCTGACCATGTTCTCCAGAGATGTCCCCAATACCTCCTACTCCTACAGAGGAAAACCTTCTGGCCTGACACCACCCAACTCCAGACAAAGCTCTACGGATCCACCACCGAGATGCGGAGATCCATCAAGTTTCTGCGCCAAATTGGGATCAACCCATAAGAAGACTGCATGAAGGGAACGAAGAAGAAGAAGAATGATCTGTGCGCACTAGATTTCTATTTGTGGGGTTTTCTCAAAGACGGAATGTGAGGAAAGACATTTGAAACCCTAAAAGATCCAAAGCATCACTGGAGCAGCATAGGAGTGTGAACATTTTCAACCTTCATTGACCAACATGGATGACATTTACATTTTAGACATGTTCTTGAAAATTGTCTGCGTATTAACATTTCAACAATCAATCCAAATAAATATTAATAGCCCTGTTAACTCTTATGTAATGAATAAATAATCTTAGTCATTTTAATTAAAAAGATTTTTGTATTTCTTTTTTTTGTTATTGGAGGAGAAGTAAAAAGAGACTTAATACATACAGGATTCAATGACTGAAGACAAACTATATACAATTCCCACAAGGCTTTTTGCCATGAAAAAGGATTTCTGGTAACAATTCATTGATAAAATTAGATATACTGAAGTTGGTTTACATACACATTTAAACCAATTTGTGATAAAAACTTGACAGACAATGAATAGGTCTCTGATATTTTTTGATTGACAATTAATTAAGAAATATTTTGTATTAACAGCAACTCGTCCTATTTCAAATAATATAAAATGAAAGATGTAAATAGTCCTATGGCATAATAAATTACAAAGAGAAAAGATTGTGTGAAATTGCAAATAACTATATTGTTACTTTCTATCAGATACTTTCATCTTTGGCCATCAATACAGGTATAATATTTTTGTATATTCAACTTTATCAAACCAAAAGCCTTTCTACTTGTAGTTCCTCCACTATCACCCTTTTCTTCCTTTTTCTTTGACCATTCCTTACATAAAATATCCCTGCCATCATTGGAATTGGAATGCTAAGGCTATTCATTCTTTTAGTAAGGATGTTACAATCCTTTACAAAAGCCTAACTGTAATCATGATCACACACCTTTCTTTTTCTCCTTCTTCTTTGTTCCCCAAAACATTCAAAATTTTAAAATTGTGAATAAAAATATTACTCTTATTATTCATATCCATTTGTAAAATGTGAACAAAATCAGCTAAAAGCAAATCATTGAGAGTAAAATGCTCCCTGATGTGGAGGATAGATTTGAGACAAATGACATTTTTAAGAAACAAAACAGCTGCCAATCAATTCAAGGACCGGCGATAAAAATCTGACTTCCCCCCAATCACCGGCGATAAAAATCTGACTTCCCCCCAGTCTTTTTGACCAGTTGGACATCAGATATCAGCATGTCGTGTGTTACAGCTTTGCACATATCGTACACAGTCAAAGCAGCCACACATGCCGCTGTCAGGGCCTCCATTTCCACCCCCGTCTGTCCTGTTGTTCTGGCTAAGGTGGAGATCATTACAGAGTTGTTCTTCTCATCTAAGGTACAGGTCACGTCTACTTTACTCAGACCAATATTGTGACACAGTGGAATCAGGGAGGATGTTTGCTTGGCTGCTTGAATCCCGGCAATCTGGGCAACTGTCAACACATCTCCTTTCTTCATCTTGTTCTCCCTAACCAACCTACACGCCACCGGGCCCAGGTACACGCTTGCCCTGGCACACGCCTCCCTGTGTGTTGTGTCCTTGCCACCGACATCCACCATGTGTAATTTCCCATCCGAATCTGTATGCGTTAAATGATGAGATGACGATGACGACAATATTTCCCTTTCATCATTTTGTAAACTTCCGGCATTGGAACACAGTGTTGCTGACGGGTTGTTTAAATCTATCTCATTATCCTTCTTCTCTTCTCTTATATTTCTACTTGCCATTGATGAATCATTTCCACTCCTTTCATTTTTGCTCGACATTTCTTTGCATGAATCATTCATTTCTCTGTATTTATTAACATTTGTACAAAAGTTATGGTGATGATTATGGGAGAATACCATTCTGTTTATTGACTGAAAAAGATGAGAGTGTGTGGGAATGGAGCGGTTGCAGTCCTGGAGTGAGGGTTCTACTGCCAATTTCCTTTCACTCTTCCTATGAAAAGGAGAAGAACCTGTGGATGGCAGTGGCGAAGAATACACATAAGGCATTGGCTTATCACATGGACATTCTTCAAGGTGGGAAAACTTTCCTCCAAAGCTGTCTCGGCCTAAAATAAAAATTTTGAATAAATTTTTTAAACGTCTTTCTTATTTTCTTCACCTTATCTTCTACCATTATTGTCTTAAAAACCTTTTCAAGTTGGTCCACTCACACTTCTAACACTGTCACAAATAGAGACATTTCAATCACAAAATGGGACTTCTAACTCGTCTAACATGGCAATTACAACGTTGTTGACCAGACAACCAATCAATTAAGATTGTTTCCCCTTCACTCAGGTTGTCTCACCCGCTCTCTTATTAAAATTGATCACGCTTAGATGACCGACAGGAACCACGCCCCTATCTGCTAGTGGATGATGGTGGCTGTGTGGAGGGGTCACACTGCAGTCTGTGGACAGGCTGGCCACCTGCCCCATTTATTACTTTTGGTTAATTTTCTTGTTATTGTTGTTCTTCATAGTGTTATGATCACGATTAAATTGTTTTTGTTATACTTTAACATCTAAATATACTAAGTAAAAAGTGATAGTGGTTTCTTTGTTTTTCTTGTGTGTGTGTGTGTGTGTGTGTGTGTGTGTGTGTGGGTGTGTGTGTGTGTGTGTGTCCACCCCCCCCCCCCCCCCCCTTTACAATCAAATGGTCAATTGCTCTATCAAAGACAAAAAAACAAAAACAAAATAAAAAATGAAAAAAATGCCGACATTGTAGTGATTATTAATCAATCCTCATTGCTCACTCAGGTATTACAAATACACTGTCAAAATTGTTTTGGAAATTACCACAATTTTGACATGCAACTTACGATCAAACATCACCCACCAATAAGGATCATGGGTCTGTTCTCCATTTTAGATAAGTTGGTCATCCCTGAAACAATAGAAAACAAACAAATAATGCAAAACCTTGAAACATAGTGGGTTTTTACCTCTGAGCTTCCGTGATTCAAATTGTTGCAAAAGGTGTTTAACTATAAAAAATTTAATGTTTAAAAAAAAAATCCTTTATGAGTTTGTTTCTTTGAACACATCAATATTGCATTGCCTTGATAAATTTAAAGTTTCAAAGTTTTTTGTTTAACGCCCTTTGTAACTTATGAAGGTTATGCAAAAGGCGGCACATCGGATGTATAGTCCCTCTGCGATACGACTGTGTGGTCAGAAGTCTTGAGGAAAAAACCCAGTGTCACCACTGCGATTCGAACCCTCGACCTCTCGAGTCAAATGCAAGTAACTTAACCACTACACCACTGGCTCGCCCATATACCAACTTTAGACATTTATAAAACAATGGACAAACCGGCATGTTGCTTCTTCTTCCTCTTGACGGCTGTTCCAATGATTTCTAATAGTTCCTCTTCTGTAATGTTGGTTCTCAGTGCGTCTCGCAGGGACACCTCTGCATTGCCATGAAGGCAAACCTGTAGTGAGAAAATGTTAATCAGCCTCATTGAACATTTTAAGACGGGTAAAAAAAAGATAATGTTTCAATTTTCCTTTTGAACAATTCAGGCAAAATTCTTTCCGGATTTCCTTCTGGAGCTTATTCCACGCCCAGGGTATGAAAAAAAATAGTAACCAACATAATCGTATTTTCTATAAGGTCTAACTGAAAACAGTTTATTCAAAGCACAGGACCTCTAGGTTTCAAGTCCATCTCCAATAGGTTTGTGAACATGGACCAGGGCAAACACCTAAGAAACTGCAGTTTGGATTTGATTATTGAGCTTCAAACTACTTGACATTATCAAATACTCTACTATTAAAAAAATGGTCTTATCTCCATTTGATATCAGAAAAATCATTTAACCAACTTTATTTATCAATTTAACTTCAGGGTTATTTTCAACCAAATATTACCCTAAACATCTCTTTGCGGAGAAGCAGATTACGACATACAATTTGACTATTTCACTTTCTATACACGCATCATTTATCCTCCAGTTGATGTCTCCTAATGTCCCCAAATCTAGTGATGTGGATGGCTTTTTAATTTTTGTGTGTATCTAGATTGATTACATCTTTACCAGTGGTTTCTGTTACAGTTTTAGAGCTTTTACATAGTGATTTAGGCGGCGCGGTGGCCGAGTGGTTTAGGTGTTCGCCACTAGAGCCGAGGGTCGGCGGTTCAATCCCCAGAAGCACGA
>JAUELH010311068.1:6099-20770 GCA_031471375.1 Hermissenda crassicornis | reverse complement strand
CAGCTCAAAGAGTTCCACTTCCAGCACCGCATGGCTACAATTGGTGTCAAGGAGAAGCTGGGGACGAGATGAGGCACAGTTGGGGAGGAAGGCATCCTTAAACCATTCAACTCCCAAGATGTTCTCCATCCTGCTGGTACGTCCGTGGTCGCAAGTATGTCTCGAAAGATGCACATCCAGCAGAGTTGATGCAGGCGACCACCGTGGCTGATTCCTTGGCATCGCTGCACCGGAAGACCAGCCTTCTCAAACATTTTTCTCTTACGGCTCTTGGTGGCTTGTGTTGGAATTGTTCAACGGGTGCAGCTTTTCCTTTGTTATCAGGTCTTGAAAGTCCCTGAAATAACCAATGACGCGCTCTCTTGTCAAATATTTCAATCGATATTTTTCAGGCACCGCCTAAACTTGTCGCCTGGTTTCTCTTTGAACTAAGTTTTTAAATTAAGTTCATTGGCAAATCTCCCAAAACGGACGAGGACCTGATCCTTCAATAGGAAACCAGCCCGCCAAGAAGGGAATTATTCAACCCTGGGCATAATGATATCCGAAAGTGAATGCAGAAAAAAAAGATAATAATTTGTTTGCAGTTTATGATTTTACTGTAAAGATAACCATTTTGTACAGATTTGTAGTTAGCATAAGGAAATAAAACCAAGATCAATGCTATAAAAGTTAGTAGCATAATACTTTATATAGCGCGTTTTTCACCATTGGTGCTCTATTCGCTTTAATATGGTAACATTCACTTCCCCAACTAACAAACAGCAAACACAGAACACATTGAATAAGACTTGCAGCCTGTTAACGCATATATACATTTTTTTGGGAGGAATAAAATGCTGTTTTAATTAATCGGGCAAGGTACTCATTTACACCCGAGTCGAGTGAGGCATTTGGAGTGATATTTCTTGCTCAAGGAAAACACGTCCTTGAAAGGAATTGAACCCAGGACCTCGTGGTGCTAACCACAGGACTACCGTGTCTCCGAAAGCTTTAACGTGCAAATGATTTTTAAAAAAGCTTGAAAAACAAACATCAAGAACCTCTAATTATTATTATTACGCTTCAGTACTTGTCCTGAAGTTTGTCGACAAACTTCGGGAGGAACAGGCTGGATTCAGAAAAAATAGATCATGCACTGATCAAATTGCCACGCTCAGAATACTTCTTGAGCAGTCATTAGAGTGGAATTCGCCCTTGATAGTCAACTTCATCGATTACGAAAAAGGCATTCGATATCGTCGACAGAGGAGCTCTGTGGAAAAGCATGATACATTATGGGATACCCCAGAAATTGGTCAGTCTTGTAAAAAGCATGTATGAATGGACAAGCTGCAGAGTAATCCACGAGGGACAGCTGAGCGACGGCTTAATATCAAAACAGGAGTTAGACGGGGATGTATGCTATCACCATTCTTGTTTATTCTTGTGATTGACTGGCTGATGAAAGAAACAATCAATGGAAGAAGAAATGGCATACAGTGGACACCTTGGATGCCGTTGTTAGATGATCTCGATTTTGCCGATGATATTGCTCTCCTTGCTCATTCACACCAGCAGATGAAAACAAAATCAACAGAGTTTAACAGATTGTCAGAATCAATAGGCCTCAAGATTCACACAGGAAAGCCAAAGATTCTGAACGTGAAAGCGAATTCTGCCAACAGGGAGGCAGTTAAGATAAATGCACAAGACAGAAGAAGTTGAGTCCTTTGTCTACCTAGGAAGTGTTGTCAATTGCAAAAGAGGTACATAAGAAGACATCAGAACAAGGATAAAGAAGGCAAGAACAGCGTTCATGTCACTATATAAGATCTGGAAAGACAGAAAAGTCTCCTTTATGGACATGAAACCTGGAATACCTCCCAAACGAGCAACAAACGGTATTTGGGAAAAATTCGCAGGATAAAATGGACAGAAAAAATAAGCAACAAGGAGGTATGGGAGAAAACACATCAAGCCCCATTTATTGAAGAAATTGGGCAGAGAAGGTGGCGCCGGATAGGACACACACTGAGGAAGACAAAGGGCAGCATCCCAAGGCAGGCACGACATTGGAACCCGCATGATGCGAGAAAGAGGGATAGGCCACGAGCAAACATGGAGAAGGAGTGTGGAGGAGGACATGAACGAAAGTGGTAACACCTGGTCAGGCCTCAAGAAGTTGGCGCAAGACAGGGATGGGTGGAGAGTGTATGTTCGTGGCCTATACCCTGGCAGATGTTGATGACATGTCCTGAATTGAGGCAAAGATTATAGAATATAGGGTATTCTATAATCTTTGAGGGTGATCTGGCATTTCGACGATGCTCATTTTTGCCGTGCCGGCAGGACACTCATAAAAGAAAGCTTATAGAACCATTATCCATGTATTTTTCATGATCATTTGACATCAAGTCTATCATTTAAAAATACTAAAACGTTTCCTTCAGGCAACGAAAGCTGTTTTTTTAGTGCAGTGTCAATACATTGTCCGGCATTGGAACGTGACCCAAAATTGAGGCAAGTTGTTCCTAGTCCTACCCTACTGGATTTTTCTTTGATTTCTTTTATTGAAGGGAAATAACTGCCATTTGTAAGCCCTTCTTCAGTAGGTAAACAGACCAGAGGAGAGTGGGGAGTGGAGAGAGTGAGAGTGAGAGAGAGGGAGAGAGAGAACATTACTACTATCACTATGTTCCAGTAGTAGTAGTACTACAATACCCTACAACTAGTACAATACACCATAATAACTTTGACTTTCACAGCAGCTGAATAATTATACTTTGAGTTCATAGATAGGAGACCGAGGAAAGGGAATTTGGCAGAAAATGAGATCCCACAACTGGAGTTGGAGCTCGCATTCTAGTTCTAACAATAATAATGATGAGTAACAAACAGTAACAGAACAATATCAACCCAACCAGTACACACTGACACTAAAACATGATGAGGATTTGGTTTTAATTTCAACTAAAGGCTTAGAATTTGAAAGTCAGAAAGTTGACGAAGTGTCAACCCCATACTATTGTCCACCATACACAGAGGGATGTCATTTTGTCTATGTGAGCTACACATCTGGTCCCTGAAAAATCAGTATGCAATCCCAGGTAATGTCTCAGACTAGAGTAACAACAGACAAACATGAATTTTTGAAAGCACTCTATGCCTATGCCCATGTATCTATCTAGAGAATCTAACCTTTTAGGCATAGGATTTAACTTTAACTGTATACATCCTGGTATCAGGCAGTTTAATTTACACACCATACAATTGAAGCTGAATCAATGGCTGGTGACAGTCTTCGTCTTCTTAGTAAGTAGGGAATACTTTCCCCATCTAATTCTAATGATTTTATTAACCTGTCTTCTTGTCTTCCGAGACGCCCACCTATGATTCATTAGACAACCAAAGTGAAATTGTGTAGTTTTTAAGGAGAATGATAATAGTGTCCTCGACAGAAAGAAAGACAAATGGACAGATTCTCACTGAAACACATTAAAAAAGAACATTAATAAAGAAAATAAGATCACGGCAGGCAACATTTTTTGGTCGGTAATGATGAGAGAAGAGCTAGGACATTTGGTGACAATAGGCAAGATGGAAAGGGCAGAGGAAGACTGGGAGAAAATGCGAGGCAGACTAAGGAAATGGATTGGAAAGACAACAACGGTGGAAATGATCAGAACAACAAATGACAGACGAGTGGAAGGATGTGATAGTCAACGCTATGTAGCAGGGCACTCTCAATCAACTTGAATTTCTGGTTAGTCTCTCATTTAATTTTATAAATGTATCAACATGGATTGAATGAGACAACGCGAGTGCTTTCGAGTCAACGATTTGACGCAATCAAACAACTGATTCAGATGATAAATCAGAAACGTTTCAATTCGTGATGTTAATCATGACCTGCATTTTGGTCTAGATAACGATTTTGTTATGAGTGATGAGGAGGTTGATGTCACTTAAAGAAAGACTCATCGCTTACGGTTTCAAGAAATGTTTATTTCCTTAACACATGCGATGAAGACATCATCTGAAATATAACAATATACAACATAGCGTTAGTACTGACACACATGAACTAATACAACTATGGATACACATATGGCTACATCCCCCCCTAGTTCATGGCTCCAGTGTTTGAACGACATCCACGCTGTGGTCTGCCCCCATCTTCCGGAGGCCCGAATGTTTCCTTCAGGCCCTGTTTGTTGTGGTCGATAAGGCGCTTCAAGGCCGCAGGGATTTTGTCAGATGGTGCTGTAGATCTGAGGGGCGTGGAGGATGTGCTATGGTTAGGAGACCCGACGGTGGGGTTTACTGAGGAGTCAAGAGATGGACGGGGATGTAAATTTTCCTGTTCCAGCGTGACTGGGTGGCTCATGTCTGCTCCCAGCGATTCATCAGGTCCATGTGACTCAGGTGCATCAACTTAAGGTGTCATGGGGGTCGATGCCTGCATAGGTGGTGCACATTCAATTTCTGTGGAAGCAGGTCGGAGATCCAGCAAGTGTGATCCTCCAGCCGCTTGGGCAACAGTCTGGCATGCCCGAGCTGCAATGGCAATGCTGCTGAAGGAGAAAGTATCCGATTCCGCGAGCCGACAAGTCAGGGCAAAGGCATGTCGGCTTCAAGATGTCAAAGATTTCGACACCATTGTAGATAGTTCCGATGATAGCATCCTTTGACTCATTGAATGCCTTGTCCAGTACGGGAGTCCACAAAAACTTGTATTTTGGACTCAGCAATGGGCGGAACAGTGCCATGGCGGCGCAAAGCTGAGCATAATTGCCGACTTGGTTCACGAGTCCGAACCAGCTGCGAATGTCTGTTGTGCTGGTGGGTGTGGGGAAGGACTTTATAGCGTCGATGTACTTGGGTAGCGACTTGATCGTCTCTTCTGAGATGTGGAAGCCGGCTAAGTCCACACTGCGTTGGGCGAATTGAAATTTGTCTGGATTGAGAACAATACCTGCGGATCCGACAGTGGACAGGAAGTATATGGTCCGCCACCAGTGTGTCTCCAGGTCTTGGTCATGGTGGATTGTGTCGTCCACACATCTTTCTTTCCTCTGAAAGTCAGACAGAATAGCGTCGAAGCGGCGATTGTAGCCGTCACCCGATGATAGAAAACCCTGGGGGCGTCCTATTGCGTTTAAACGAGGAGGTGGCAGATAGCGAGAATAGTGGTGTGGCATTACGTGAATCTCACACCCCTCAACAAACGCAATAACGTCATTGACAGACTTAGTCTGAATGTCGTCCGTGCATAACGCTTCTCTTCGGATGTCAATGTCTGCGATTCCGGCAGTAGCACACCACAAACTGACTCCAGGGTGTAGTCTGCCCTAACGGTGTCACCGCACCTGAGGTAGAAAATCCGCAGGTTTCTGCTTTTCCCTTGACCCGAGCAGCAAATGTTCGGAACTGTTCGTTGGGTACTTGTTGTAGCTGCATGAGTTCAGTTCTGATGACACCTTTGGCGACGGGGATGACTGCATGACTGCGATGATCTCTTCCATCGAACGAGATTACGGGTCGGATTTGAAGAGGAGGTCGCCGAGGGCCTTTCTAGCGCATTGGAAGAGCTGTGTGGAGACGGTGTCCATGCTGATATTCGAACCAGTGCGGAAGGCCTCCCGTTGTCTTACAAAATTATTCCATATCTCCTGCTCGACCCCAAAGTCGATGTGGGGGAGGTCTAGTTTCGGTCTTGCTGGGATGGTGGCCTGGGCGTGAGATAAGGCGTGGATGTGTAACGGGCTGCTACATCTGGTACCTCTTCGTCACTTGTCTGGTATTCGCAGCCGGCTGCTGGACATGAGGCGACCACCATTGTAAATCAAGAACGGAGAACGTCAACATATTTTATCGATATTATTGAATTGGTATTGGAAGAAACGCATACGAGTAAGATGATGTCTTCATAAAGAAAGACTCATTGCTTACGGTTTCAAGAAATGTTTATTTCCTTAACACATGCGATTAAGACATCTGAAATATAACAACATACAACATAGCGTTAGTGCTGACACTGACATACATGAACTAATACAACTATGACACATATGGCATATGGCTACACTTGAGGGACCAGTAACAGTGATTAGTTTTCCCAGAGTGAGGCAATTGGAGCAAATTTTCTTACCCAAGGAAAAATATGAAATGCCTTAAGTGGGGCTTGAACCCACACCCTTCACATCACCTATGTCTATAGCCTCGTCTTAACTAACCATTGGGCTATACTATGCTTACTACACAAATATTTTGTGTTAGGAACAACTTAGTAGTATAGGTTTTAATTTTTTTTCCTTTAGTTGAAATTCAATTTGGTTCCTTTTGTTTAAATAGTACTTTTAGTTATTTATTTTATCCATGGTTTATGAAACATCTATTTCTTTCTTCCCTCATTACCTCATTCTCATCTTGTTTTTATTCAGTCACATATTCATTCAATTCATCTACATTCTCATTACCGTAAATTAATTCACTTCAATCTGTCGTCTTGTAATGATCTTTTTTTTTTACTATCATACTTTACAGGAAACATATCCTCATTCAGCACCTATTTGGTTCAGTGACAGTGATGATGGAAATGTGGTAAACGTTGTTGGTGACTTACCTTGCAGCAAAAAAGAGCATTTTAATGTGAGTGAAAGTTTATATTGAAGTAAAATTCCTAATTTCATATATTTCTTTAACACTGGGAACAATTATTAAAAACTCTATCAATGGTAAAAAAGTTACATTATGATAACTTTTTTCTCATGAATAGCATGGGATTCGGATGAATGATGTTCTACTGGTAAAAAGCATCACACTGTGGCCTCACACTCACAGCACATAATGCATGGTCTAGCTGTGGTTTTGTGCTTGCACAGCTGTCGTCAGATTGGTTACATCGTCAGACCATTGCATTTGAGGATGCCAAGTCTGCAGGTGTCCAGTGACTGTTGTCTTAGCTGTTTTTGAGGATGAATTTTATTATTTTATAGCCACACAAACTGAATTTAACAATGAGGTCAAGCGTCATTGCCAGAAGGGAGCATGTAGTTCTGTTGACTAAGTTTTATAATGTCACTGTTGTCGTCTCTCTCGTTGAGTTACATGCTCGTGTCTCTCTTGATTTTAAAGCTCTGTGTATGTTGCAATTGACTTGGTGACTTCCTTCAAAAAGCTGAAAGGAGTCGAATGATTGGGGGGTGATACGCTGTTGATTTCCAGCAATCTCTTATAAGAGTTGATCTGTGATTCTTCCAAAAAGTTGTAAATGCATTCCAGCATTGTCGGTGATCCGCTCCCCAAAACAACTGGAAATCAGGATAATAAGCAATAACTCATAACACTCCTGTCTGACATGCTCGGTTTCGTTACCAGAAGTCAATGTTATGCATTATTATTATTATCATTATCAATAGTTTAGGCTGAAGTCATAGAGGCATGCTGTTTGCCTAGGAAGAAACTAAAGTGAAATGTAGACAATAATTATCGATTTTTGTTCGCCTTTCAGATTTTATACCAAACAAAATGTCTCATTGAAAGACTATGTCGACTGTTTGATTTAGAAGTGCCTGCTGAAATAAGCTATATTGATGATGCTCTATCAGAGAAGGTATGTTACATTGTGTCTGCCAAAAAAATTTGGGTTTTGTTTTCAGTCTTTGATTTGATTTGATTTGATTTTTTTAAACTTTCAAAGTATTTTTTTTTGTGCACACAATTGATGGAAAATATAAGTGTATGTAAGCCTTTTTTTTTTGGATTAAGTTTGGTTTGGGTTTAAAAAAAAAAAAAGAAATCTTAAGTTTAGCACTTGTTAGTATAGACTGTTTTCTAAGCTATGAAAATTATTGTTTATAGTAGTGAGACTTACTGTGTGATCGGTCTGTTTTAACTTTTTTTTTATTGTGTCACCTATTTCCAGAACTGGATGATCTTGTGTTGATATTCTCTATTTTTTAAAAGTCCTAAAACTTATTTCCTTGGAATTAATTTGTTTGCAGGGCATTTCAATAAAAATGGTGCACGATGCTCCCTCAGATGATGATGAAGAGGAGGATGAGTTTTACGATATGGAGGAAGATAGTCAGAGGTAAGCAAGGTTGAAAGTTTGTACCGAAGTTTTTAATGTGTGTGATGTATTTTTTGGCATCAATGTCTCATAATTAGTGTGATGAAGCACCCCAGGGTACACATCTGTCCACTCTTAATTGATCCCATTGGCTTCCATTTCCAAGGACCATATGGAGACATGGTTAGCGTGCAAGACTTCAGAACAGGGTCCTGGGTTCGATTTCTTCAGAGGCAGTGGTTTTTTTTTTCTTGGGCAAGGAATTTCGCTTTAATTGTTACTGAGTACCTGGCCGATTAAGACAGTATTTTCTTTGTCTGAAAAATTGTATGCATGTCTAACAGGCTGCAAGTCTTGTCCTATGTGTTCTGTGTTTGCTGTTGGCTGGGAAAAGGGACTTTGTCATTGTAAAGTGCCATGAGCATGGTATCACCATGGATATATGAGAGCTATATTAGTGTCATTTTTATTATTATTTGTTATATTTGTATAGATTAACAATGATACAGTGATGATCATTTATAATGCAACCATTCTTGTGCAGAGAAAGCTTTAGGCTCACCACAATGTATTCCGAGTCCATGTCATGGACGATGTCATAATCATGAACAACACAGACAATATATGCTAGTGGTGCCTCCTTCAAATATTCCAAATACAAAAAATGATAATTATTGAATGTTTGACAAATATTTTCTCTTGATTAACAAAAATAATTTTTTTTTTTATAAACTTTCAGCAATGAACAAAAGGCGAAGGAAGAAGTTGATGGAATTGACGTTGAAAACTTAGCTGTTCTTGAAAAATTGAAGCAGACTCAAAGACAGTCATACCTTAAGGTGCGGGTGGTTGGAGGGCGCCTCTGGTAGGGTCTACTTCTGTTCCCACTTTTAACTAATCCTATCATACTTACTATTTCCCAGCACTGTATGACCTATTGTGTTGATGTGCTCTCTTTCAACAAACAAACAAAATACCTTAAGGTATTTGCCAACAGCTACTTCATTTGGATTTTTTAACAGTGCAGACAGGAGTGTAATATATTTATTTTGATAATCGTGTTGTTATAATGAATATTTATTTTGTGCTACTCGTCCCTCCAAAGATGATGGCTTTGGATGAGTTTGAATGACATTAAGAATATTTGATGGATTGATTTGTTGCATACATTAGTATGTCTAAAACATCCCACTGCTCAATTTTTCTTTTGCCCGTTACGTGTGCAACACACATGTTGTGCTTTGGTGTAAGCCTGATTTTACGGTGCTTTTCTACTTTCTGTTTTGGCTTCCTTTTCCAGGGCTCAGTGGTGGGATCTGTTCAAGCTACCGACCGTCTGATGAAGGAACTACGTGATATTTACAAGTCTGACAGCTTCAAGAATGGTAGGGTCAAAATATTTTGTGTCTCTTTAACTTTAATCAATATGGACCGATTGAGGCATTTCCTTTGCTGGCCCATTTATGTTCATTTTCAAGCAGTGTATCTTCACACTATTTTTTTTTTTTATAAGATATAATGTAGCAAATGTGATTTAATTTAAGAGCAAATTAACAAATTGATTGGTAAATTGTCATTTTTTTAAAATTCAATGGAAGTACTTAAATTAGTAATATTATTGTTGCATTAAATTTATCTATTTCAGGTCAATTGTTTTGTTTCTGGTGTATTGACTTTATTTGAATTCACTTGCATTTCTCAATCACATAGGTATCTATACCATTGAGCTTGTCAACGACTGTCTATATGAATGGAATGTCAGGTTAAAGAAGTGAGCATTCAACTTGTTTAATGTTTTATTCAGGCCTTGCTGTTCATCTATTCGATCATGTAACACAACACTTTACTTTATTTAGACTTTCAATCTGTGTCTTAGACTTTCAAGACAATCATTCTGTTGTGCTCCAGATGATATTGTATATTATAGTATGGCCTAATGATAGTCATCAATTTATACCTCATGCCTCATTATCTTTGAGGGCGACCTGTGTAATCTATTTCTGTTCATTCTGTCAACTGACCCTATCACCATGCTATGTCCAGCTCTGTAAAATTAAAGTTTGTCAATCTATCAGTAAACAAGTAAATACCTCATTTTGCTGGTACCTGGTGGGTACCTTGGGTAGGGTCTGTGTCCAATTAATCTTTTAATTAAACCCTCCATCTTAGTTCTTTCTAGTACTATAATGTAACTTTGTTGACATGTTCTCTTCCAACTAACAAAATAGTTGATGTTTTCATTTCCCCCTTGTATAGAGTGGACAAAGACAGCGGCCTTTACACTGACATGCAAGTCTTCAAAGCCAAGGAGGGCAAAGACCATATTCTCCTCAATTTCTCTTTCAAAGTAGGTTGATTCATAAGCATTACTGTATATTATTTTCAATATTTTATTATGGTGTCATATTTATTGTCAGGAATTCTGTTCTAGATTTGAAAATGGTAATCATCGAAATCTTGTAACATTTAATCTGCTGGGGTCTACTTCTGTCAGCTCTTTTTTTTCTCTGTGTCCTAGTATTGTCTAATTTAGGCATCATGGTCTTTTATAAAGAAAAGGACAAATTACAGACAAATGAGCTTTTTCTGAAGAACCGCCAGAGAATGGAATAGATTGCCAGATGACATTGTGTCGGCCTCGAGCCACGAACAATTCTTGAACCTGTTGAGTGCACATAGTACAGCGCAGCGTTTGTCGCCAGCATGATGGCGTTGGCTACCAAGAAGAAGAATTTTTTTTTTTTTTGCTGTTTGATAAATTTTTGGGGTTTAAAAATTTGGAATAATGAATTGAGACTTTTTACATTTTTTTTTTTATAGCAGACTGGTTTCCCCTTGTCACTTGTGGAAATTGTCATTTTATATTGTTTTGAGTCTTGCATATGTCTGTGCTGATACTTGGCAACTATTAGTAAGATGTGGGTAAAATGTTGAAAGTGATTAAAAAAAAATTGTGGTGACCAGGAAGGTAGGTAGGTTAGCTTTATTAGCATCACAATTGATTGTACTGAGTGTTTTTATGACATCATCAGCATCCCCATTATTATTTCCCAGGAAACGTTCCCTTTTGACCCTCCATTCGTGCGAGTCATCAATCCTGTGGTGTCTGGCGGTTATGTCTTGGGTGGAGGTGCCATCTGCATGGAGCTCCTCACCAAGTCAGGCTGGAGTAGTGCCTACAGCATCGAGTCCATTATCCTTCAAATATCAGCCACTTTGGTGAAAGGAAAAGCTCGTATTCAATTTGGAGCAGCCAGAGTAAGTTTAAAACCACTTTGTTATTATCATTTTCTTAATCTTTCTGTGCAAGTGAGCAAGTACTGTGTCGTGGTTAAAAGTGTTTTGTTTGAGATGTCGTGGGTTTGAATTCTGATGACGACACTGGGTTCTTTCTCAAGGCTGTATCGCATATATACACTATAATTCCAAGCCGTCTCCTTTTGAATAACCTTCATGTGTTGGAAACAACTAAATTTGAACTTTGAAAAGATGATTTGCTTGATATTCTTTGAGTATATTAGGTTGTGTCCCATTTTTGGGGGAACCTCTCAATCCATCCATGTATCAGTTTATATTGCATGTCAGGGCCAGTCACATATTGAGTTGCGTATGATGTGTACGTAAGACAGCTGGAAACATCCAGGTGTCATTGAGGGTAACACCACTCTTTCCACGTGAGCCAAATAATCTATGCATCCGTAATTTGAAATGAACAGGTGATGACCTTACTGCATCATGATGAATGTGTTGGCTAATAATGAGTGACATCCTTTGTAAGTTATCTTCTATAAGATATTTTACTAAAGCCCTGGTTTCTGCTCCCAAATTAGATGGTAGGGTCAGGTTGTTTTTTTTTTCACTCCATATCCTCCTGCTTCCAGTCATGGCATGACATAGCATTTTTTACATTTGCTCTCTTTCAACCAACCAACAAAAGGTCAAGGGAAATAACCTTGGATACGAGTTGATTGCAGCCAAGATTGGTTTTTGTTAGTTCATCATCATATCTTGTCGCACCAATGTTGGATCCAGGTCATTGGTTCTGTGTTACAGGCTTTTTTAAAGATCAATTTTGTCTTTGTTCAGGTTTCTATACATTTTCTATTCATCATTTTATGATGTGCATGTTGAAAAAAATGGTAAGAAAGTCAAGTCCACACATCTTGATGTAATTGTCGTGGTATATTTTTACACACTGCCATTGGAACACGGTACATACCTTGTTTGTACAAAACATGCCTGAAATGTTTGATCACCAATAACCTTTGCATATCGATTGTTTTCCACTCCATCAGAATCAGTACACATTAGATAAAGCGCAACAGTCTTTCAAGTCTCTTGTACAGATTCATGAAAAAAATGGTGAGTTCTCATTGTAACATTGCAGGGAAAAATTTGATATTGGTCTGAGGAAGTCCCAGTGATCTCTCAGGATTGACTCAATTCATGGTCTCCTTAACCATTTGTCCCTTATAGTGGCCGAGCGTCACGCTACTGCTGGTCCACTAGTCGCTGAGCGTCGTCGCGGTATAGTTAGACGGCCGTATATCGTGCCTATAGACAGTTCAGAGTTTGTGAACTGTGCTAGGCGGAAGTAGTCTATAAAACAAACGTCGGTTTCGTTTTTGATTCATGAAAATCGGCCGGTTTATTGATTTTGTTTCCGGGTTTTCAAACTTTTAAGACTTTTTTTGACACAGTTTCATGAAATCGGGGAGATTTTGCAAATAATAGCGATGCTGCAGGTCATCTTTATGATGGTTTTATGCACAATCTAGATGAATTAAACGAGTTTGACGATGCTGAAAGCGATATTGATGTTCCTGTTGGACAGTTTGGAGAAGAAATGGACGATAATGATTAGGATGATGATGAAATTGTGGTGATTTTGTGGATAGACAATGGAGTGAAGAGACAAGTGGTGTTGATTTGAATCCTTTTAGTGGAGACATAGGTCCATATCATGATCTGGATGCTCAAAGTATATAATGGTTTTTTAAAATTAAACATTAGCCTTTTGGCTTTTAAATTGCCAAATTTCAGTGTAGTAAATTATTTAGAACATTTAAAAAAATCATTTTTAAATCTTGTGTGTGTGAATTTGCAGAGTTATCTCCCTTCTCTTAGGGACCAGGGATAATTGATCGGTCGACCTCTTAAGGGTGAAAGGGTTAAAGTTCATGAACATTCTCAGGCTTTCAAAATTGCATATTTTTAATAACCATTTTCCCAATTTCTTGTACCAGCATTTGTATTGTTTTATCATGGGTCTGGAATGGAAACGGTTGCTAGTTAAGTTTACAACAGTAATTCCTTGTGGTTCAGAAAAGTCTTACTTCTGTGGGAAGGACAGCCGAGAAGTCCTCAGAGACTGCTGTCTCTTTTAGTTGGTGATGAAATATAAGTAAAAGCAATATCTAGTCTACATTTTACACTGCTTCTGTGTCAATTGCCATTTCTAGCTAAACAACCGCAAGCTTTTGCTCTGTTTCTAATTCTTGCCATCTCAATAAAGATGCTTCTAAAATTAGAATCTAGATCTTGCCTCTGCTATGGTTGTAGTCTAGATTCTAGTGTCGCCTTCTACTCCTGCCTCTTCTGACTCTTTTACTTCTAGATTTCTTTAGTAATCTTCACCTCCTTTTGCTACCAACACCCTTTTTACCATTGAAGTCAGTTGTGAAATTTTGTCAGCTTTCTGTTTGATAAAAAAAGCCCTTCGCTAGATATTGAGATGGTGATGGTGTTATATAATATCTCTTTTGGCTTTATTTTACCTCTTTTTAAGATAGAAAAGTAACGTTGAGGTTTGAAATCAGAAATTCCTCTTGCCTTCAGGATTTCTGGTTTCCTGAGTTTTGTAGGTGGTTGGCGGGTCTAATAAATTAAGTATCCTGTGAAGAGGAATTGCTTACAATGAGGGATATTTATTTACACAGCAGTTTTTTCTGAAAGGCTGCTTCAATTAAACATTTGTTACGGCCTAAGCTAATGATCATTGACTGCTTATCATGTTGAATGAATAATCCAAGAAGTAGGTGTGTCAAAACTAAAAGGCTCTTTGGGTTGTTGTTTTTTTCAGGATGGTTCACCCCACCCAAGGAAGATGGTTAAAGCTGGGCACCAGCCCCCTATTCCTCCCCCTCCCACTCACCTTCCCCTCGTCACTCTCCACCCTCACATCCCACCTATTGCTCATTGCTCTCATCTCCCTTTTCTTCCCCCATTTTTCATTTTCATTTCATTGTCAAATTAACATTATTTTTATATAACATCTTCCATTGTACATTCACACAATTTTTTTTCTCTTATGTTGAGTATGCCATACGTTGTGAACTTTGTCACTGATGTTATAAGTGTTTCCTGTCAAATGTACTCTTGTACAATGTTGTTGTGGGTGACAATTTTGTGTGTGCCAGTATAAAGTCTTGTGTCCTTTCCAACTATTGTCATTGTGAACATCTGTCCATTGTTTATCCCATTGTATGCAATGATTATGATATGATTTTGTAAATACTGATCTCCACTGAAGAATGACCTGAGAAATGTGAGCAGGACAGACATGACTTTCAGGTAGTTGGGGGGGGGGGGGGGGGGGTCTTATCCTGTACATAA
>JAUELH010309959.1:0-15167 GCA_031471375.1 Hermissenda crassicornis | reverse complement strand
AAGCAGATGGTCCAGAAGTGGAGCAAGAAGACCCTTCAATTAAAGAAACAGTTTCACTTGAAAGTGAAAGTGAAAGTAGGGAAGGTGACCCAATTGTTAAGGAAACAACTCCTGTAAAAGAAGAAGAAACTAAAAAAGAAGAAGAAATAAAAAAAGAAGAACCACCAAAGGTTCCATCTGCAACTTCAACTTCAACTTCTACAAAAGAAGAAACACCAAAAAGAAAGTTTGGAAAAGCATTTCCAAATAGATAAATTAAAATATAATTAAAAGCAAAGGAGCAAAAAATTATGACATTTTACAAATCATTTATACAGTCTATGGAAACTCATTATAGATCTTCCATAGCATATTTAGCAGCACAATACAATAGTGGAGTTAAACTAGAGTCATTCGGTTCTAACGATGGAACAGATACAGTAAGAGTTGAAATACAAAGAATGAAAAGATTATCTTCTGTTGAGACTGGAGTTTCATCAAGAGATGCAGACGGTACAGGAAGTGAAACAGGAACAGCAAAGTTTGCTGGTAATGCATTAATTGCCAGAATGAATAAACTTCAAAAAGTTTCTTGAGCAAGTGTAACAGTTATACCTGGAGAAGAAAAAATAATAGGTGTATCTGTTGGACCTAGAGAAGAAAAAGATGTATTACAAGATGTTAGTGGATACGAAGGGACTATTTCTTCAAAAGTTCAAGCTATGATGGAAGAAATGAATGAGATTATATTAAACGATCTTATTGCAAATGTTCCTACTGCACAAGTTATTAAAGGTTTAAAAACTGATGGAACTGCAGACAAAGAAATATTTTTAGCAGTTCAAAGAGCAGTTAATTTCATAAGTCTTAAAGTTGATGAATACAAAAAATATACAAATGTTGATAAAATTATGGGTCTTATTCATCCTGATGCAGTTTCTTCACTTGGAAGATTTAAAGGAGAAGTTTATCAAGGAGTTCCTGAATTATTCGATACAGGAGTTAAAGCTGATTTTCAAGTTGATGGTATTCACGGATATAAAGAACCTGGTATAAACTCTCTTCCACAAATTGCAACGGAAGATGTATTAGGAATTATTTATGACATAGAAGGTTTAGCAGTTGGAGATCCAGAAAATAATAAAACAGACTTTGACGATAAAATTATGGGTCAAAGATATGTTGGAACTAGATGAAACGAAGTTGTAAAACATTTTGACAAAGAAAGAATTGTTTTATTAACAGGAGAAAAAAACTCAACTATACTTAATTCTTCTGCAGTAGCAGGAAACTAAAAGCATTGAAAGATGTTTTTTTTATATATAATATATATGTATCAAAAAAGATACAATGGAAGGACCAAAAATGGCAACAAAAGAAAATAAAAAAACTAAATTAATAAAAAAATATGCGGTTGGTTTATCAAAAGAACAAAATGGAGTTCAACCTGGACTTTATGCAGGTATATTAAATGGCGTTCATATTTTTTTAAAAGAAGGAATTGAAGATAAAGATCGTAAATTATCTGTTGAATTATTAGATGAAGAATCTATTGCAGAAAAAAAATTAGAAGCAATTCAATCAATTTTATTTAATTTTGATCTTGAAGTATTAGATGTTGAAGTAGAAGTTGAAGTAGAAGAAGTTCCTGCATCTAATTAAATAGAAAACTATATATTGAAAGAGAGCATTTAAGCGCTCTTTTTTTATTTTATATATATTTATAACAAAATATGTTTAATTTCTCTTATATGTTCCTTATTGACATTATTTAACTACATTTTTCTTTTTTATAATAATAAAGTTTGTTAGTGTTTGTCTTTAAGTTACTTGTAATTGTTGGACTTTTAGTATATAATATATATGTATCAAAAAAGATACAATGGAAGGACCAAAAAATGAAAAATAAAAAAATAATTATGCCATGAGAAATGGAACCATGAGATGCAAAATTGAATAGAAAGTTTTTAAAAGAAAATTATTTTAATATAGCAAAGGAACGCATAAATGAAAAAACAAAATAAATACCCAGCGCTATCTAGTAAAGAAATTAAATTATTTAAAACAGATGAAAAATGAGAGTTATCAATTGAAAGATTATTTCTTAAAACTGGGATTAGACTTTTTGAAACATTTAGTATGTTTAAAGAATATAACCAATTAAGCGATTATGTGATTTTACAGGGTAAAGGTAGCAAAATTAGAAAAATACCATATACTGAAGAAACAAAAAAACTTATTGAGTTTTGAAGAGAGAAAATAAATTGAGAACATTTAAATTATGGAGATCTTTTATTAGATACTAAGCATAGAGAATTAAAAGCAAAAGCATATTCAATTAAACGTAATGGTGGAAATGGTAAAATGTATTTAAAGAATATTACAGTAGAAATGCAAGATGCATCTAGGAAATTAGACACATTTAGAAAGCAAGTATCTAGATCATTTAAATTAGCACAATCATTAAAGGAATATGGAACATTTAACCCACATAGGTTTAGAGCAACTTTTGCTACTAGCTTAATAAATAATGGAGTTGATATTGTTACCATCCAAACATTGATGGGACACTCTTCAATTAAACAAACTGCAGAGTACATTAAGATTAATGACTTAAAACTACGTAATGCTATTGAGACTCTTGAACCAAATAATAGTATAGAAGGTATGACTAAAGAAGAATTGTATCAGGAAGTATTAAGATTACGTATGAGAATACAAAGAGAATGTGATAAGTAATGGAACAACTGAAACTTTTAAACATTTTTAAAGAAAGAAAAACGAGAATTGATAAAGGAACTAAATTATGTAAATTATGTAATATTAAAATACATAAATATATTAAAGTTTTTGCATATGAAGAAAATAATAGTAATTATATAAAATGACTTTATTATAAAAGTGATTTAAAAAAAGAAAATAATTTAATATCTATTATTGGTTATATATTTTTATGTAGAAAATGTGAGGAAAGGACAATGTAAATGTTAAAAAAATTTAAATGTATTAAGAGTTGAAAAAAAGGAGAGAAGAAAATGAGTAATCAATTTAGAAACCAAATTAAGGGACAAGACGAATATTATACACCTGTAAATGCAGTTAAACCAATATTAAAACACTTAAAACCTAATTCCGTTATATGAACCCCTTTTGATATGGATGATAGCAATTTTGTTAAAGTCCTAACACAAGCAGGGCATAAAGTTATCAATACCCACATATGAAAAGGACAGGATTTCCTAACATATGAACCCCATTTTGAATATGACTATATAATTTCAAACCCCCCATATTCAATCAATCGCCCAATAATGGATAAACTTATGAAACTGGACAAACCATTCGCTATGCTTTTGGGAAACCAAGCATTAACCATAAGAACTTATATGTCAAAATGAAAAGAATATGGAAAATTACAATTAATATTATTTGAAAATAAAGTATTTTTTGAAAACAATAATATTGAGAAAACACACTACACAAAAGCAGGAACATATTTTCACACATTCTATTTTTGTAATGGTTGATTAGATAAAGATTTATATTTAGATGTAATATCAAAAGGAAAAGAAAATGACTAAAAAATTTAAATGTGAATGTTGTTTAAAGAAAACAAATAAATATATAGATATTAATTATCTAGAGTTGAAAATGTATCTATGCAATAACCATAGAAAGGAGTTTAAATATGAGCGAAAAATTAAAGAAAATAAAGATGTTTGTCGGTATGCAGGAAATTAGAAAGAATATACCAAATATTAAAACATATGAACTATTAAAGAAAATGAGTAGTAAATATCTAAATAAGAAAGATCCAGAGTTTAAAAATGTTGTTACAGGTTTGAAGTATGAATGAAGAGCATATTGGTTTATTAACAAGTGACTTAATAAAACTAAAAAGAATTATTATATTTTTATGAGTGACTTAAAAAGTGATCTAAAAGGTGTTGATATTTTCGCAGTATCTGTAAAAGAAAAAGGAATCAATACAGCAAAAGTAAAATATACGTTTCAAGTTAAACCAATAGGTCAAGATTTAGATCAAGACGATTACCCACATATTACACACTTTATTTTAGTTGGATCTAATGTAATTCAAATTAAGAAAAATGATAATAAATAAACGTCATAAATGATCTGTTTATAGTGAAATAGATGCAGAGTGTATTAATTGTGGAATTGTTAGAAGTAAAGTGTATAAAGGTCCTTATAAATTGCAAAGGATATATGCAGATACTATGGAAGATCTTAAAGAAGGAAATTATAAAGGAGAAAGTGGAAAATGTATATAGACAGTCAAAAGCATAAGTTAGGTATTGATGCTCTAGAAGACAAAGTTGTTGCTTTAACCGTAGGTATAATATTTTTATCTGTTATTGTAATAGTATTGATAATCACACTAATATATAACTATTTTAATAATAAACGTAAATAACGTTTGTTTTTTTTATCAATATATTATATAATCATATCGATATAGAAAATTAGATACAAATAAAATAAGACCAGTATGCACCTGACCTTAAAATGATATGATAATATCAAACTAATTATACATTATTTATGGTAGTTAAATTAGAATGTGCATACGGAACATTCTTTTTTGTTATTAGTATTAGATCAAAGTAGCGTCCTATTACGTGATGATCTAGAACATAGGAAGGTACGAACACATTAAAGGAAAATTGTAACTAATATAATAATTTAATTTCGTCTGCTATTAGAGTAGGGGGTAGGGGGTTTGTATTACGCGTGTATAGGAAGTAGAGAAAAGAATTAATAGGACAATCCTATTTATAGTTTATAATATTCTTGTACAGTGCATTCCTGTACATACGGTTCTAATTGTATTAATTTTCCTCATAGAATGCAGGCATCCATATTATGGGTGCTTTTCTTTTGTAACCAATGTGTCATATGAAAAATATAATATATAGCACTAAACTAATGCGGGACCCTACCCCATAGGGGTAGGGCACCCCCCTTTTAGTAGAGCAACATCATATCTTCCATATGACACACTAATATAAGTCCAATAAACAATATTGTAGGACAAACCATAAAAAAATGGGTACTTCTATAATTGTCTTAATCCTATATTTTTCTCTTAACCTGTATATAAAAAAGCATAAAAAATAAAAATCGCGTCTCCCCTTTGGGGTATGTTGTTTTTTAAAAAAAGTAGCATGTGCGCAAAAAATGATATTATTAAATTATGAACTTAAAACAATTTATTCCTTATGGAGAAGAATGAAAAGATTATAAACAAAGTGAAATGTTAAAGCCATGAAGTAAAACAGTTCATGCGCAAGTTCAAATAATTACTGGTTTATCTTTTCCTGAAGATACAAAAGGTTTTCCTTTTGAACTTCTTCAACATCTTTTTAGAAAGTCCCCATATTTATTAGATGATATTTTTAAAGAAACTTCAGTATCACAAAAAGGAATACTATCTGCAAAAGGATATGGTAAATCAAGACTAGGGCATATCCTTCAAATATTTTTTCAAGTTAATTTTGACAATTCTCATATTATAGCTATGATGAAGTATCAAATTGATCTTTTTAAGTTTTTGGATGGAATGGTATTTTACATTAATCAAATTGAAGATGAATGTGGTATATCATTTATGAATTGTTTTGTTATTCCAGATGACTTAAATACAAAGGCAGCAGATATTCATATAAAAAGAAGATGAAATAAAAATCATTTTACACGTTGAAGACTAAGATCTTTTGACAAACCTAATAAACTATCAGGAATAATCCCTAGACACGGAATAATAAGTTTTGTGTGAATTGAAGAGCCTGTCATGTTTAATGATCCTAACGATGTTTCTGCAGCAGAGTTTTTTGAAATATGAAGTAATATGAAATCATCAATTTTTCGTTGGGCAAAATTAAATAAATTATATGTTCAATTATTTACTTCTATGAATGGTTGGGATGAAAACCATGACTTTGTTGAAAGTGCTAATGAACTTTTACCTTTTGATGCAGAAAAAATATTAGAAGAAGAAACTTACAGTGGAGTTTTTCCAGATCATAATTGATTATGAAGAAGAGCATCAAGGTACGCTAATCACGCTATACCTGTAGATGAAGATGAACAAAAAGATATAGACATACTAAAAGAACAAAATTTTAATTTATATATAGCCCAAGTATTGGGTGGAACTTATGATTTTGGAGAAAGTCAAACATTTACGCATCGTGCAAATATGATAAATGTAAAAATAGCATCTCCAACTCCTAATAAAAACTTAATGGTTAAAGATAAAGCGTACATGTTAGAATTAGGACTAGATTGGGGAACAAATCATGCTACATCATTAAAAGCATCACATTGAATTCCTTCAAAAAATAAATTACATAGACAACATATTGCAAGAATTGCAAATATAGAAAGAAAAAAAGAAAAATTAATGCCAATAGGAGCAAGTCAAATTATGGACTTAATGTTTGATGCAGTATTAGAATATGTACTTCCTTATATTGAGTTTGGAGTAATAGATCATTTTTGATTAGGAATAGATGGCGGAAGTCCTACTATCGTACAACTTTTCGAAACTATGTTTGAAAATGCAGGTCTTCGAAATGTTGTTAGAATATACGCAACAAAAAGACATGGTAAAGATGGAATTAGAGCACGTACAAGGTGAGATCAAAAGTATCATTCTAAAGGAGTTATTGAATATAATGAAGATAATCAAGTAACTTTTGATCAGTATTGAAATTGTAAGAATCTAGCAAATAATCCTGAAGTAAGAGATGAAAAACAAATGTTAGATGAAATAGATGCAACAAACATAGCAGAAGAAAATATAAGATTAGCAATAGATGATTATATGTATAAAAGACGTTACACAGAAGTAATTATTGCGGAAGGAAGAACAAATGAATAAAGACTTAATAACAAAAGTAAAAAATGCTGCAACAAATGTACAAATGCTAAATGATCTAGTCAAAAGTACAGAAATTGGAACAAATAATAATAAAATATCAAAAAATAGTAAAAAGAAAGAAAAAATAAATATTGAAACATACATATGAAATAGTATAAATACTTATTCATCATTAATTGAGTTTCAGGCAGCATCTAAATTAGCGTCAAAGTCACTTCTACTTGAAGGTGCTAAAAATAAAACACGTAAATCTTATTACAAGTGATCTAAGCTTCATAGTTTTGATCTATTGCATTTTACATTAGAAAGAAGATTAACTGGTGATGGAGTTTTTGCGATAGTATTAAGAAAATATGCAAATAATAAAGTTCAACCAGCGCTAGCAAGAATTACAAGTGAAAAAGATCATGCGAGTAATATAACAGAACAAATAACATTTCAAGTGGAAAAAACAAGCATTAATGGTAAAAGATATGATCTTCAAGAAGTTCATAAATATGACAAAAATATAAAAAAATGAAAAATTAATAGATCTTATGTATCAGGTAAAGACTCAGTTCCAATTGATGGTATTGCATATAATTTACCAGAAGAGCAAATAGTAGATAATCAAATGTTTTTTATTTTTGAAAATAATGAACAAAGAAAAGGAGATTATGAAAATGCTCTTTTAAAAATGGTTGATCATGGTAAATATATGTATTGACTTTATAAAAAGTTTGGATATTTATCTCCAAAAGTTTTTAACAAAACTTCAGTGTCGGGTAAAAGAAAAAGTAGTTTTGATAATCAAATGCAAACAGAAACTTTTATAGATATTGAAAGTAGAGCAGGACAGTTTCAATCTCCAGTTACTGTTTTTAATCCAACTCTACCTAATAATGTAATTATGGAAACCTTAAAGTTTTATGAAGATCAAATATTTATGTCTTCTCTTTCATCACGTTTAACTGACGGTGGAAAACAAGCACAACAAAATGATTTAGAACAAGCACTTAAAAATGAAATGAGTAATAACTATATTGAGTTCAAGAAAAAATTAAGAGAAAAACAATTTACAGAGTTTTTTGAAATAGTTGCTAAAATTGAAAAATGAGATTTTACAGATGTTATTGTTAGACTTGAATTATCTAGTACTCAAACAAGACTACTTAATGGAGATGGAAAGAAAGAAGGTAATTAATGAGTTTTCAAAATGATGCATTTAGTTTAAACTTTGATGAACTTTATAATAAATATCCAAATAGAAGAGTTCCTTTATATCGTTATAAAGTAAAAAACTTTAATACTACACTAAAAAAAGTAATTATTAAACCAAGAAGAAATGTTTTACTTCTTTTAGAAGAAGAAGTTGAATTAAAAGCAGTACAAGATACATATCAAAGTACAAAAACAACAATTACTATTAATTCTAATCAGTCTTCAGGAAGTGCAGAATTATATAATCAAGAAACTTTAACATTAATAACAAGCGAACTTTTACCTTTTGACTATAGAGATAGTTTTTATATTTATTCATTAAATAAAATTACTGAAAAAATATTATCTACAGAAACTTTATTTTTAGATCAATTAGGAGCATCTATTTTTCCAGATTTCCAAGAACAATTTTTTAAAAAGGCAAAAGATGAAGATCAAAAAGTAACAAACGTATTAATTCTTTCAAAAATAAAAAATAATACTGCAGGTGTAGCTACAAAAATATATTCTATGTTTGATGAAGAAATAGAATATTTTGATGCCAATAAAAATATTACTTTACAATTACCTGGTCCTTTTGGAGAGTTTGAAGTTTCTTTTTACGATGATCAAGATCATAAAAGACAAATGAGATATGAATTGCTTCAGGATGATAAGCATAAATATGCATTATTGCAAATGCAACCTACAAAAATAAGGCCAGAAATTACTTTTTCTAGTGATACTTTTGATCCTAATAAAAATATTAATTTTGAACGTGCAAGAAGATATATTGGAGAAAGTCAAGATATAGGTTTATTATGAAAAGAATTAAACTTTAAAACTGGTGGAAATGGTGCTGATGGAAAATTATATTGAGCATTTTTGACTATAATATTTTTATCTAATCAAAGATTAACAAAGTTTAAAGATTATAGAATAAGTGATAAAGACAGTCCTAATTTAGGTAAAATTGATACATCAAGTTTTAAAAATAAATTATATGGTTTAGCAATAGATGATATTTTAAGTACAGAACAAAAAGAGTTTAATGCGACTATTTTAAAAACGTGAGAACAAGAGTTTGGCGATGAACTTAAAGATGAAAAATTAAAGTCACTTTATCAAGAAGTAAAAGGAATATTAGCAGCAATGACAGAATATATTCCATCTCCATATGCTTTTGGTAACTATCAAAAAATAGGTTTAATTGCTCTTGAATGATATTTTATTCCTGATACTATGAAAATATCTCCTGATAGTGTTTTACAAAGAAGTACATTTAAAGTTGAATTAAAAAGTCTTAAATATAATTTTGATATAAAAACAAAAACAATTGTAGGAATAACAAATGAGTTTTTACAAGTTTCAGGAGTACGTACATTTAATTTAGATGGACAATTAACTCTACCGAGCATTCCAGAAATATTTACAGAAGAAAATAAAGATACTTCAGCGGGAAGTATTAATACAACAAACACAAACTTTTTAAACTATCTTTGAATTTTTCAATTATTAGATAAATCTAAATATAGACAACTTTTTTATACTAATAATCCTTTTGATCCACCATCTGGAAAAACAAGTAATTCTCAAACACAAACTTTTCAAACTCTTGATTATGATTATAAAGTTAATCCGCCATCTCCTAAATCAATAAATGAAATACCAGATGAATTAAGGAAATTAAACTTTTCTAAAAATAAAATAAATTGAAATAAAACTTATAAAAATAATTCAAATGTTGAAAATTATATAAAAAATAATTTATTATTTACTGATAGAGAAATTATTTCTGGTTCAACAATTTTAAAAGTTAATTTAAAATATATTAAATCTCAACAAAATACAATTTTTGGTGGATCAGCAGATTTTACATTTGATAACATATATACAATGAACTTTACTTGACAAGAAAAAATTATTAATAAAGTAAATGTACAAAAAATTGAAGTTCCATATTCTATTAATCAAGCAACATGGGAAGATTTTGAAACATCACTTGGAAGTAATATAGGAGAATATTTATTGAAACCTATAATAAATACAGGAGCAAATGTTTCAAAACGTATGCTTAATGATATTCAATGAAAAACAACATTCAGTAATTTTGCTACAATTAAATTGCAAGCAAAGAAAAAAGATGGAACATATAAAGAAGTAGTTTTTGATCTTGATCAAGCATTTAAAAAAGATCAAACAATTGCACAGGAAGGAATATATTTATAATGAAATATACAGATATAAAATTAACAAGAAGTATTTATAATGCTTCTGCAGCAAATAAAGGTGGAACATTCAACCCACCATTGGGAGTTATGCGTAATTTTGGATATGATCCACAAAATATAACAGAAGCAGACTTAGATAGAATATTTTCAACATATGCAACATCAGCGTTTGATGACATAGATGCTTTCAACCCTGATAGACCATTACCTAGAATCATATGAAATGATTTATCTTCAACTATTCAGGATACTTTAAATAAATCATTAATATTACAGATAAATGAATTATTAAAGAATGGTCTAGCTGAGAGAACAGAGACATCAACTGCAAGTACAGGATCTTTTACTGCAAATACAACTCCAAATACAAAAATTGTATCTCCTGATCAATTAAGTCAGGATGTTGAAGATGAACTAGATAAAATACAATACAAGTCATGAAAAGTAGAATATAATGAAAATGGAATATTAACTATTTTCATAGATGATATAGATGCGATTATACCTAAAACTAAAAACTCAATTGCTTTAAGTGCTTTAATATTTAAACAATTGGATAATGCAGATCTTAATTTTATAGGAGAAAAATATGCAGTTAAATTAATTCAAAGTGAAATATCTAGTGCTTTAAGTTTTCGTGGAACATGAAATGCTGATAATATTATAGATTATGGAAATATAGATACAATTTTTACATCTACAGGACTTCCTTTAACTGATGGAACAACTACATTAACATCTTCAAACACAAACAAGGGTGACGTTATTTTAATTACTATTACTAGTGATAATGATTTTAGACCTGAAGAAGCAGTTTATGATGGAACTAAATGAGTTATTATTACTAATAATAATGAAGAAGATAAAGAAATTGATCAAATTAATATCCAATTAAATAAAGAGTTTTTTCAAAAAACTTCTGGAAAAACTTCTATAAAAGGAATGGATGGAACAAATGATGATAATTTATCTCCTTCAATTCAATTAATGAAAATTGCAGATAAAGTTATTGATGATAAAGTTGAAAAAAATAAAGATGACATAATAAGTAATGTTGAAAGCATTGATAATGAAAAAATAAGAAATGATGAACAACAGGGAGAAATTAACAACAATACTGAAGGTCGTATTTTATGAGAAAATGAAAGTGCAGATTATATACGTTTTGGAGATATAGCAGGATCAATTCTAATTCCATTAAATAATTTATTAATTAAAAAAGTGGGACAGGAACTTCACATTGATACTTCAAATGAAGATTTTACAAAACTAGTAAATGGTGTAATTGTAACAATTAAACTTATTCCTAAACCTACTTCTCAAAGAAAAGATCCTATTTTCATAAGAGATAGTTATAATGATACAACTGAAATACCCAATTCTTTACTAGGACAAGTAGATATTAAAGTTTCTATTGAAAAAACTTTAACAACTATAAAAGGATTAAATATTACAAATGAACAAATATTAATAGATGATTATTTTGCTATTCTTATTGAACAACTTCCAGGAAATATAGCAGGAATAGATAATGTAGCACGTAATTTAGCAAAACAAGCACAAGTAGATGCAACTGCAGCAAATAATAATGCAGAAAAAAGAGCATTCAAAAACTTAAGTAATGTTTTATTAACTGAAGTACCAACTTCTGGAACTCTTGAAAAAAATGATTATGTAGTCGCTTTTGATCCACAAACAGGAATTGCAAATAAAAGACCACTACCACAAATGAACAAACCCACTAATTTAGTTAAAGGAACTGACTTTAATACTTTTAATGAATTAAATAATTTATTAGATGAAAGATCTCTTTACTGTATTACTATTGACAATGATATTATAATTGGAAGAGTATCAAATGCATCTCTAAATAATGCTAATGAAATATATATTATTGGTGGAAGGCAAAAAATGCAAAACAATCCTAATTTAAATATTATTGCTTCTTTCGCAGGTCTTCATACTATAAAAAATAATTTAACTGTTGAAGATAGTGATGGAATGAAATCTTTTGAATTAATTGCCAAAAAAGATCTTCCTGAATCTAATCAAATAGGAAATGATTTTGAAGGAACATTTACAGATGAAAGTAAAGTTATTAAGTTCTTGAATGTTGGGAAGGTTATACCTGATGAATTATTTAAAAACCAACAATTAACTAAAATATATATGAGTGATGTTACAACTGTTGGTGCTAGTGCTTTTGATAACAACACCGCCCTAACAGAAGCAAATTTTCCCCAAGCAACAACTGTTGGTGATTATGCTTTTTATCAAAACACATCTCTAACAAAAATAAATTCTCCAAAAGTTACAACTATTAGCCAACAGTCATTTATTTATACCGCCCTAACAGAAGCAAATTTCCCTCAAGCAACAACTGTTGGTGCTCTTGCTTTCAATGGTGCCTCCTTAACAGAAATAAATTTCCCCCAAGCAACAACTATTGGTGATTCTACTTTCATTAACAACGCCGATCTAACAAAAGCAACTCTAAAATCACAATTCAACACAACCGCAGAAAAAGATAGAATATTTGGAGCAGGTCAATGACAAAACATTACCTTTACGTGAGTGTAAAATGAATAAAAACAAAATTAAAAAAATTATATATTTAAATGTTGTTATTTTAATAGCATTTATATCCGCATTTATTTTAGCAATTATGATTTTAACAGGTGCGCATACAGCAATAGCAGTAGAAATTGCTACAATAACTTTATGCGGTTCAATAGTAACACCATGTTTAGCATTTTGAACTTTTGAATTAAAATGACTTTTCCAACACGATAGAAAGGAACCCAAAAATGAAAAAAATAATTAAAAATATATGATTTAAAATTATTCAATGAACACCTTTTGTATTAAAAAAAGTTTGTGTTTGATATTTAAAAAAATTAGGTTTTAAAGTTTATGAACCTGGAAAATAAAGGAGTAAAATATGGTGGCACCAGGAAATGTAATACAATTAAAAGACTTAGTACCTGGAATTACTAGGATTATTCCAAAAAAAGAAGATAATAATCGTGGTTTTTTATCAGGATTATTATCTGTATTAGGAATAGGTTTATCAATTGCTATTCCTTTTCTTGCTCCTGAAGGTTTAGCATTTACTATTGCCGCTGAAACTATTGCTGCAGGTGTTGATCTTGGTCTTCAAGCAGTAGCAGCAAAAGTAGAAGAAAGACAGTTTGGACTTGGAGATGCTATTTTTTCACTTGTTGGTTCAGGTGCAGCAGCAGTTTCTGCTATATCTGCAGCAAAAGTATTAAGACGTAGTAAAAATGTTGTTGAAGAAATTACAGAACAAGCAGCAAGAAAAGGATATAGTAGTCTTCAATTCGATGTTATTACAGAACAAGCACAAAAAGCAATTATAAATAAACAAGGTGCTAAAGTAGTTTCTCAACAATTATTAAGAGCAGGTTTTACTGAAAAACAAGCAATTCAAGAACTAGAATATTTAAGTTCAGTATTTAAAAGAAATGGAATTAATATAGGTAGGTTTGATAATGAAATATCTTTTATTAAACAAGAAACTTTTATTTTTCAAGAACTAGGAAATGTAACACAAAAGTTTGGAATTGATATAAATGACGTTGTTCAAGTTTTAGAACAAAGTGGATTAGATGTTGTAGGGATACAAAACACTACACAACTAGCTAGAAATATTAGAAGAAATGGTAATGCTATTAAACAATTAAAAAACAATAAACTTTTTAATCAACTCGAAGGTGCTCTAGAAAGAGATCTTGAACCCACATTATTTACTAGAGTATTAAATGCTAAGAATGCTGAACGTGGAATTACAAAAGTAAATAAAATATTATCATTATCAAATCCTAATTCATTTATTACAGAAGTTACAAATAAAATATTCGATCCTATTAAAAATAAAATAGATAAAAAATTATTAACTCCATTTAAAAAGAAAACAAAACAAAAACTTAAATTACTTATAAGACAAGATTTAGTTAGAAAGCAAGAAACTAAAAATGGTGTTTATCCATGTTTTGGTTCATCATGAATTAATTATATTCGTGCTGTTCCTTTATCAAAAGGCATTTATAAAGCACGTGTTATAATGAGAAAATGGGGATACAAACCTGTAACAATAACGCCAGATCTAAAACTTCAAGACATTATAAATTGAAGTGAAAGCAGTAGTCCAGGAAGGATCTATCATAAGTTTAGGGAACAGTTTGGTCAAGATAAAGGAAAGTTTTCTAATAATGGAGACAGTGCAAGTTTTAATGCTAACACTTCATCTATATTTAATTTACTTGGTTTTATTCCTAATAAATATATTTCATTAGGAGTTTCTCTAGTTGGTAATATTGCAACAGCAAGATCAGTAATAGCATTAGATTCATGGGGAGACTTTTTTAAAAATACTGATAATTTATTTAAACCATTACAAGACAAAGGTTTAGAAATTGTTGGTGGTCAGTTCGCCAAAGCAGGAAGAGATCAATTATTAGGAAATAAAAAAGCAATGCAATCATATTTTCAGGGAAAAGTTACAGAAAGTTTAGAGTCTAGAGAAAGCGACTATAGAAAATCAACTAAAGAAGGACGTGGTCGTATAGATAGTATTAAATCATTAAAAAACACAATTAAATAATTTTATGTATAATAAATATGAAAGGACTTATAACATGATAAACGAAGAATTAAAAAAAGGTTTAATCGCTGTAGGTATAAATGTTGATGATAACGTTTCAAACGAAGATACAATAAAAATACTAAAAGCAAATAAGAAAGTGCTTAAAGCACACGACGATCTAGCAACTGCACAAGCAGATGGTCCAGAAGTGGAGCAAGAAGACCCTTCAATTAAAGAAACAGTTTCACTTGAAAGTGAAAGTGAAAGT
>JAUELH010308853.1:0-11579 GCA_031471375.1 Hermissenda crassicornis | reverse complement strand
AGAGGCCACTAACCCTATCCCTATCACCTACTGGTGTGGAGTAAATAGAGGCCACTAACCCTATCCCTATCACCTACTGGTGTGGAGTAAATAGAGGCCACTAACCCTATCCCTATCACCTACATATCTCTACAGCTTAATCTATGAAACGGACAAGAATCTAAAAAATTCAAACAATGGTCATTTTCTTTTCACAGTTTAATGCATATTTATGCATAATTTTTGACACTATAAATTGTTTATTTTAGTTTTTTTGTGTATTACATAGTTTCCACTTGATACAACTTTGTGTAGAAGGTTGACTGCTTGAACAAAAATATTTGAGAGTCAGTGTGTAACATTAGAAACTGAGAGTACTGACATATTTCATTGTTTAACTAATATAATAAGAATCACATATCATACAATTTTGGCTGATTCAATATGCACATTTGAAATAGCAGCTCTCCTTGAAAAGAAAACTGACAAAATGCAACAAGACACAATGAAACATAAATAATTTTTTGCATTGTTTAGAGCATCTATGGTTTTGTTCCAAGCTGATGACAAACATCGGATAAAGTGATAACATGAACCAACTCTGTATGTTCTTGTTGTCAAAATGATGGCAGTGATAACACCCTCAACCATGACCTGTTACACTGTTACTAACTTACTGTCAAGTAGTAATATGTCTATAGCCCACGCCACCATCGACATCATAATGTCTGCCCAACTCAACATGCACAGTAAATTTATGATTTTAAAGACATGGTTCATAACTATGTCTTAGTCTAACAGAGTCAAAACAAAGGCTAAAAATACTGATGCCATTAGCTGTCCCTTACAATTTTGGAAAATCTTAGCTATTTCACTCTCATATAAATATACACATTATATATAGGTATCCATCTATTAATCATTTATCACAAAAATGTTTTTTAATAATATCATTTTTCGGAACAAAGCAGCTTAGTTAAGAAATGAAAATGAAATGCTAATTTTTATGAACATAACAAGCTGACTTACAAAGATTGAAATGCTAAATCAAAGTAATCTAGGTGTTCAGGATGAGGTAAAGATAATACATTATAAGAAATACAATGGTATATTAATAAATAATAATGAGAGACAGAAAAAAAAATTTCATTTAAAAATCAAACCTGACATTTGTACAAAATTGTTCAAAGCAATGCAAGTCACTTGTAAATGCGTGAAAATAATTGTGTTCAAAACTAGCCATCACCAGGGACAGGAATAAATCCAATGAAAACTTTGATGTGTGTAGATCAGAATGTAAATCAGTTTCAAAATGAACACCAGAATGTGAATTATAAAATAAACAAGGAAGATTGAATCAACATCATGATGTCACAACATTCTTTATAGTTTATAGGCAATCAAAAATAGCAGGAAGATACTTTACATCTTAATTGAATTGACCCAAAAGCATTGTGGGATGGAACGGCGTAGAGCTTTGCCAGAAAAATGATGATAATGACGAAAATGACGGCACAGCGATGATGGTTTTGATATGATGATGATGACGATGACAAAATCGAAGAGTTAGATTTGATGATGAAGTCAACTTACCAATGTTTCTACACATGAATGAATGTCTGTATAAGTCATGAAATAAATGACATTCTACATCACAGTATTGTTTCAATAATAGGGCCCAAGACAATGTTATGATTGTTTCAATAATAGGGCCCAAGACAATGTTATTGTTATGATGGATTCGCAAGACTATTGACATACGTTACATCATCTTTTCTAAATCATTTCATCCATTTGGATACAAACACTCACAACATTTTTTTTTTGTCAGACAGAATCAAAATGCCCAAAGAGATAACGAGGTCAATTGTAGGTAATACATAGGTATATATATAATATATACAATACAGATAATTCATATGTACAACTACATGTTCTGAAATGGTATAATCAACATAATTTGTAACATAAATTGAAATCTGGAGTCGGTCACAGAGCATCAACTCAGACAGGGCAGCAGAAGAGATGGTAAACATGGTGAGACAAGACAACTATTACCCATCATTGCTTGTTTGTTTCAGTCTGTATGTCATATTTGAAGAGACAGTTCATTAAAATGAAATAGATAATTCTGTGCAGTGTTGGAAATATGTCAAATGAGAAACAAGGTAAGTTGAGAGAGTAAATCCAGTCGGAGAAGTTCAAGCCTTCCACTTCCACCATTAACGTTTGACTCGTTTGACTACAAACGGTTCATGCTTTGTTGAAAAACAACTCCTTGAAAAAATATGAGCACAAGTCATAAAAATGAAAACAATAGACTTTACCAGAGGAGCCCTCAATAGTACATACAGGTTTATCTTGACATCTTCTTACAACCCCTCCACCTCCCCCCCCCCTTTCTTTCACACCCTCTCCTACCCTCTCCCTCCCTGCTCATGCCATTCTAAGGAAACATTTCTGTTCAAAGCCCTGTAAAATGTACAAGAGGGGGTCACTTCAAATTGCAAAATGAGACAAATATTGCCATACAAATCCTATGGTTGACGCATCTTTCACAGTAGACTACACTCTGTTAAACTTGAAATCAAATGTATGACACAGAGTGACAATCACCCCTGGTGTTGATATTTACGATGTAATAATGATAAAAAAAGATACATGAAATGCTGGTGTGAGAAAGCTCAAGTTCGAAGCATTTTCGAACACATGTTTTTCTCAAAATGCTGCAAAAACAAATAATCAAACAAACATACATAATGTTGTTACTCCCAATGAAATATTGTTACCATTCAGGGGCTAAGAAAAAATGGAACAATGACATCCCATATCACTCAAGCATGATAAAATTTTGTCAAGGAACAAGTGGACCATCAAGTATAATGGAAATGTGATAAGAATCCCTTTCTCCAATGCAACAGTCGATATCGTATCAGTTATAGAATGTGTGCATGGACAACAATGCATGAAAATATTTGGCATAAAAGGAATGCATTGTGATTATTCCCATTAACTTGCGCTATATTAATATGTACTACACTATCACAATGATAATTAGAATCATAACCTTCAAAATGATATGTACATACATATGTAAAATACAAATCATAATCAAAATCAAAATAACTAGACAAAAATTTCTAAGACAAACTGAACCGGCTCCATAAAGTATAAGCAATTTAAATTACCTAAAAATAAAACCCATATGCATTTTCTAGATTTTCTAAATCCACTCTCCATACTTTATATCTTGTCATGCAGGACTAGAATATATCATATAAGGTGGTGAAAATAAATTGGTATGAATTATAAATCACACATGTGTTTGGAATTTTCACTCTGTAAAATTCTCCTTCAATTATCATATAGAAGTAAAAATAAAATCTCTGGTCCAGCCAAAGTATAACAATAACTACCGACTTTAAATAAATTAAAAATGTTTTAAAGGCAATATAAAATTTCAAAAAGTCCTTCTTTTGTCGTGTGTACACTCACACATGTTTTCCTGAAACACACAGATTCCTCAAACTAATTTCAACATATTTGATTGAATTATAAAACAAAATAAAAAAATAAACATAAACTAAAAATGAACTGAACGTGCAGGTGACTCAGATCTTGATTTATATATATATATATATATATATATATACAAGGCTATAATATGTCATATATCCTTAACTCTGAATCTGAAATATGCATGGACAATTAAATTTTAAGCATTAACCAACGATAGTTTTAATAATAATAATAGACCTTATACTTATAGGTTTAAATTAACCATGATGAGAATGGGTGGCTGGATGAAGATTTGCAAACAAATACGAGCATTTAAACATTATCTGTGTCACTGTCACTAATATAAAATCACATTACATATTTGATTCAGGTCATTTAGAATCAGCATCAGTCATAGACTGCTGAGTCAACAAATTCTTCAGAAGGCTATTTTGTGGCGAAGATGATATGTTGGCTTGAGGAGAGTCTTGGGTGGTTGAAATCGACAACCTTCTGCCTGACCTGGATGTTGATTCCAGGGTGGATTGCGTAGACACGTTCCTATTTTGACTGTGTAGAGACCTCACTGTACAGATCTTGATGTTATGATGGAGGGGTGGTATCTGTGAGGGTAGAGTTGGGGGCTTGATATCTTCAATGACAGAACTATGGGTAGCAGGTGGGTCTGGAATATCCATCATGGAAGCTGACAGACGAGAGCTGTGGCGGAGGTTTTTAATCTCTTCACAGTAATTATGACTATCATAGGTAGATTCATTCAAACTAAAAGATCTATTTCTCGATAGTTTCAAGTATTCGTTAGACCTTGTATTTTTTGACAATTTAATTGAGTTTGAGTCAGAAGTGCCTTCATAATTCAATTCTTCTCCATCAACAGATTCTTTATGACAATCATTATCATTTACCAAAGACTTTTCCCCTTTAGTCATTTCCTTGTCTAAAGAGCTGCTCTTCATGGAGACTTTACTAGTAGCAGGTTGTCTATTGGTGCTCATCCCAATTGCTGTTGCTCCAAATTTTGATGCATGGCTACTCTCTATAGAAAGCTTGCTCACAGTAGTCTGTTTAATGGCCTCAGCTGGAAGGCTAAGAAGTTTATGCAGCAGAGTCTGAGAGGGCTCTCTGTTTTGTAGATTTTGATGTTGAGGGACTTTTATATCCGACACAATTTGACTAACACTCGAGCCGTTGACAGGTTCACTTTCATCTTCACTAACAAGTTCTTGTTTTATTTCTCTATGGACAGATATGGAACTCCACTGATGTGAATGTTTTAGAGACTGGCTGATACCTCCATTATCATTGAGTCTTGATTTATCCATTTCTTCAGGATTTGTATCATTCGCAAATTCCTTGTGTAAACTTAACGATGTTTGTTGACAATCTTTAGCATTATCGGTTTCAAGTGCCGAAGCTTGAGACAGTGGTGAAGGTACTGATGATGACAATGATGACGACAATATTGATGATGTTAATGATGACGATAAAGATGATGACAATGACAATGAGAGCTGTATATTTTGAGAGGATGTACTCTTTTCTCCATTTGAAGCCTTCTCGCACAGTTTGGACATCAAATTCATGGCTGATGGAACTTTCAATCTTGAGCTTCTCAAAGAGGAGAACTTGTGTTTCCTGATCCGTTTCATTTTCTTTCGTTGTTTGTGGGATTCGATAGCAAGATCGTCCGAGCTTTGACTGTTTTCTGACTCCGGATCATAATTATCATCCTGTTCCGACTTTTGTTTCTTAATCCTTCTTTTCAAGACTGAACCGTCAGTCACAGCCGATACAGTCTTGGTTGGGCCCCTGGAATGATTTCCTAATTTAGAGCGAAACTTGAAGGCATGAGAGCCCTGCACTTTTAACTTTTGGTGTCTTAGACCAACTTTTGACCTCATATTGTCCATTGCTCTTCTGCTATTATTACCTTTCAACATAGTGTAGGATGAAAAGCTAGGTGGAAGTACTTTATTATTAAAAGTTAATTTTATGTGATCCTCTGAAATTTTGGATAGCATCTTGGATGCTGGCAAACCATCAGTCCTAAGTGAAGATTGGACTTCGTGAGTTAGTAAGGAATGCTGTTCGCCTATAGTACTGTCATCTTTCCTTTGCAAAGATTTTGAAAGACTGTAAGCGGATGGATGCTGCTCATTAATATTACAATCTTTTACATGAGAATCCAAAGTAATTTTGTCTGTGAAATGTTTTTGGCACGCATCACACTTCAGACCAAGAGATATTGATGTTCTACTAGAACGAAGAGGAAATGGAGTGTCAATTGACAACAGCTCTAGCAGAGTCATATTTGATGGATTCTGCAACGAGGTTGATTCATGTAAGCTGCCTAGTGAAGAAGGCATTATAGCTGAAACATCTGTCGTATTTTCTTCTACCTTTTCATCATTTCCTTTGGGCTTTTGTTTCAAGAGATTACGCAGCAAGGCAAATTTTCCTTTCTTGTTTTGTATAGTTTCATTTTCCTGTTCTTTCATGGTTTCAACTTTCTCTTGGTTAGTTTGTTTGGTATCGACTTCATTTTGATCTGTGACGGCCGACAGTAAAAAATTTTCCATGACATTTTCTTTTTTAATTTTTGACTCTGCTGATACCTCGCTGACTACGTCCTCCATACAACAGATGGGCATATCACCCATATCAGGAATTCCCTTTGACGCAAGTGAAATCTTGTTTTCATCCGATTCATTACTTTTACTACAAGGAAGGCCACTGCAAGTGAAAGAGGATGTACTAGGAATGACTGCCTCAAATGTTTTGTGCAGCGCCTCATCTGCTAAAACAGAAAGACCAGGACTAGCACTGTGAGGTATTAAATCATCTACTGATGCTAAGGCTGTCTTTTCTACGGACAAATTGGCATTTAATGCACTGGTTCCATCATTCGGCTCTTGTTTATCTCCCTGAAGAATAGTCTGCAGTATTGAAGGAGGTTCTGGCCCAGCCGTAGACATGTCATTTGGTGAATCATCCTGACGTATAGGAAAGGGCAGTCTGGTAACCATAAACATTTCTTGATGGTCGTGGAAAATGCTTTCACTCAAATCTGGCTCATTTTCAGCTCCTTCTGTTGAGAAGAACAAATCCATTTGACTAGAGTCAGAAAATTGATTATAGTCAGCCTCCTTGTGTGATAACCTCCCTTGAGAGCTAGTCTCATCCAAGAAGTGAACAATTTTTTCACTGGTTTCAGCCTCATGGTCATCAGAACCTGTCATATGGTGTGAACTGGAGAAGTCAGATTTGAATCTCTTTCCATTAGGGCTTGAAAATTGTCTCATTTTTCTTTTTGTGTAGCTTTCCATTTCGTTGTCAATATCAGAGTTATTGTCTGACGATATCAGTAAATTTGACTTCCTTTTTGACTTCCCATGAGTCCTTGAAAGAAATGATGATCTTGAAATTTCATCCTCACTGCTGTAATCACTTTTACTGAACAGGGAACTAGCATCTGACATCCTATGCAAATGATCATTCATTCCTTTGGAAGAAACATTTAGTTCTGTATGTAAATCATCAACCTTCAATTTGTACAGCTTTGTATCCACAAATTTATCTTTCATGAAACTCTCATGGCATTCAAGGCAGTGTCGATAGATAGAAGAGCGACCAACACCAGCAAATGAACACATGGTGCACAAAAAAACATGATTCTTAATAAAATGCTCAAAAATATTTAACTTTGACTCGGAGTGAAAATCACAATAGTCACACATGAAAGACAATGTTTTTTCACTTGATTTTTCATGCCTGTAACTGCAAAACTCAAGAGCTGCAGTGGAATAGACACCGTTTTCAGATATTGGTTTCTCCTCAAACAGGTGCAATGTTTTGTGTGAGATCTTAATGGATGTCCTCGACATGCAGACAGCTGGCAAACATGTTGCCCACCCCATGATGGAAGTCGTTGACCAAGGGGGAGGGGGGTGAAGTATCACAAAAAAAAGGGTCTCCTCACATCTCTCGTGTCACCACTCTTCTTTCAGCGTAATGTGTTTATCTGGAAAATAAAACAAAACAAAAATGTATTATGAACAAGTATATATATATATATATATATATCATATTATATATATATTTTTTTTTTTTTTTTTTTTTTTTTATTGGCCAGTTTGTCATAAATTTTCCTGAGTTTAATGAGTTATTTGCCAAGTGAACATAAACATAACATATCGTCCATATTTATGGTCACTGTGTGGTTAGAAAATTGCTTTTATATATATGTACATCAGTGGCAATGTCAAGATTAACAAATATGTAGTTGTATAATAATATATCATTATAATTATATTAATTATAATTATACCACTTTCACCTTTGTTTTTAATTTTAAAGGAATATTGGTCAACTGTTGCTTGTCAATTAGAGAAAAGAAAAAAAGAGAGAAAGAGATTTTAGTCACCAGGTGGCTAAGGGTTGGTGCATATTTGACACAGACAATAACTCAAACAGGTGGCATCATAAGGTTACACACACAGAAAAGTGTAAACACTATAAAAGGCAAAGTCAAAGTCAATCCACTGACAAAACTAGTTGGTGAGTTGAGGGGAAAATGTCTTGCCCCAAGACCTTACAAACTGTTAATTAATATCTTCACAAGGATATACAGACATTATGACAAGCACTGAAATGATCTTAGTTTTATTGCATAACTGTTGAAGTTGAATAACATATAAAAAAAACAATAGGGTTGAGAGTTGAGATAAGATAAACTTAAAACCAGGAAGTGATCCTTTCACTGTCTTTTTTGTCATTATGAATGTAGACTTTCATCACTTTGCAAGGGAGGAGGTACATAATAATACAAATGTTGTTCCTTACTGATCCATCTGTACCCTTGTCAAATTCACTAGATTTTATCAATGAATCTCCTCAGGAAATCTTCCCTGATCTACTAAGACAAAGTCAAAAACCTGACTGACTAAGATCAGAAACTGTTTGTTGATAAAAATTGAAGACAGGGCAGTGTCCTCCAAAACCCACAGCTTAACAACACCAACTGATGACAACTTGAAGTATCAGAGCGACTGGTGTAGTTATAATTCAAAGTGAACCATGTTGCTATTGGTTCACACCATGATAAATCAACACAGGGCCCTTTGTTCGCTATTCCTTCCCCTTCGTGTCTACCTAGTCTACCAGCAGGTTGTCACGTTCACATCAACAAAGGTAATAGTAATAAGTTAGACATCTCCTCAGCTCAAAATTCATTTCAATAATAGTAAAATTCCCTTTCATTCTTAAGTTTTTCATCTCAAGCTACTACAGGATGTCATATTTCCTACCTGTTCAAATGAAAATATCTAGGCTAATTATTAAATCCCTATTTCGTCACAGGGTAGCCAAGACGGAGACACAAATAAAAATAACAACATTACTCATCAACTGCGAATTGAAGTAACTTCCCTTGATAAAGCCCAAGGTCATTGGGCTGGGCGAAGGTGTCAGTATGTGAATCAGGACAGGAAAATGGAAGACAACGTAATAAAGCTATGTCGGCACACGTACACAATGACAGAAAATCATGTCAAGTGGTATATTCTTTCTATTCTTTCTTTTAACAGTTTTTCAGCTCTTTTATACCAAATCAAAAGGCTAAAACTCCGTTGAGGAGTGTTTATCCAACAACATTAGCGGCTTTAATAATAATAATGATAATAATAAACAGGCATCGCTGTCTCAATGTGACGCCTCCCCTAAACTGTATAAAAATAGATGGGGTGGCGTTCCTATTCACAATAATAATAAATTTAAATGACATATTCTATCACATTTCAAAATTGCATAATGCTCAATGCACTGCACACTATCAGAAAGATATTTCAACAGTTTTACAAATATGTACCTATATACAATTGTTAAGTGACATAGTATAGTCAAGATCATCGAAAAGTAGTTGTAAATATGAAATGTTTTAGTTTGGATGTATATAAAATATGAAACAATGAACACTGGAAGCCTCTCTGACATTTTTTGGTAAAGAAGGGAGTGGTTATTGGTACTAGTGTACCAATAACTCGCAGGTGTATTGGTACACTAACTAGTAAGATATTGTTTGTGGTGTTGGTATGCCTACTAGTGTACCATTAACCCGTGGGGTTATTGGTACACTAGATATAGTAGTGTAAGGTGCCCTCTTCTAGTAGGCCCTACCTCAATATAATATGAAACAACTACGCTGGATAACCTTAGAAGAACAAAGAGCAAGAAAGAAAATTACCATATTTTATAAGGCAATCAAGGGTCAGATTGATATCCCTATGGATGACCTTAAAGAAAGTAACAGAAAGACACTAGTCAACACCACCAACAATAACTTACTAGTACTAGTACTAGTGTACCAATAACCCCAAGGGCTATGGGTACACTAGTACCAATAACCGTGTCCGTAAGGAACGCCATACCCGTGGTCCCATTACCGAAAATGATCGCCCCCAAAAGATTTATATTTAAAGTGTGGCACCGCCGAAAGGTACTAAATGGTTAATGATAAAGAAAGAAAGAAAGTGTGGCACCTGAAATTTACTTTCAAGTGATCTCAATGATATTGAAGGAGTATAGAAATGTAATACTATTTTTAAAATAATTTGGGGCGCCACAGTTCAATGATTTAAAATATAACATAGCGATCGTATAGTCTATCCTCTCCCCTATAGGCAACCAGTGTAGTTCGTAAAGAATTGGCAAAGAATGGGCCATACGTTTTTTTCTTCTTAATATAAAAGACAACTTGAGCCGACCATAATGCAGAGGTTATTCAGAAGAAAGTGATCTGTCTATCCGAACAACAGCGCTAGCTGTAGCAACATCAGTAGCATATATACAATGTAAGTAGTATGCATATCAGCAACTCACACGTACCCTTTGAACAGTGAAGTGCGTACCGCACTACTCTAGATAGCTCTGGAATGTAATGGCCTTCTCATGCCCAATGAGCACATACTATTCAGCTCAGTAATGTATTACATGGAAGAGAACACTTTTCTAACCGACGTACAGCATGCTTTTAGAAGACAACGATCGTGCGAAACATAGTTACTCACAACGTGCCATGACTTCACCAGCAACCTGGAAAGTAGAGGACAGACAGATACAATATTGTTGGACTTTTCAAAGGCGTTTGACAAAGTTCACCACGCAAGCCTGCTCTATAAAATAAATCAGTACCTTAAAGCCAAACATGTCGCCAGATGGATCGAATGTTTCCTCAACGACAGAGTCCAGAGTGTTGCCATTGAAGGCAAAGTATCGGAACCGGCACCCGTAAAGTCAGGTGGACCCCAGGGCACTGTTCTTGGGCCTCTGCTGTTTCTCATATATTATATCAACGATATGCCTGATGTACTGAGCGAGGAGACAAAACTACGCGTATTTGCGGACGACAGCCTGCTTTACAGAACAATAAATTGTCCAATGGATGCTGTCTCATTGCAGGACGACTTGGACAAACTACAGGCATGGGAAGAAACATAGAAGATGGAGTTCCACCCCCCCCCCCCAAAATGTCAGATCCTCCGCATAACAAATAAGAAAACGCCTATAACTAGCAATTATTCCATCCATAATGAAACATTGAAATGCTCAAAGGAGGCAAAATACTTGGGAGTAACACTGGACGAAAAGATGAAGTGAAAAAAGCAATTAACCAGCACAGCAAATAAAGCCAGCAAAACTCTGTCCTTCCTGAACAGGCAACTCGATCACTGCCATACGTAAATAAAGAAGAAATGCTACGAAATATAATATGTAAGACCTATCCTTGAATACAGAAGCTCAGTCTGGGACCCTCATAACAAGAATGAAATCGCTGAACTGGAGAAAGTGCAGAAAAGAGCTGCTAGATATGTAAGCGGAAATTTCGACCCTAGAGCCAAACCTGACAAACTAGTCAAAGATCTCAACTGGTCACCACTCTCGGAGAGGAGGAACACAAAAAAGCTAATCATATTTTACAAAGCACTGCAAGACACCATAAAAATACATACAAACCACCTCGAAAAACAGACAAACAGAACAAGAAATTCCAATCTCAACTTCGTAGTCCCCCGCTCTAGAACAAA
>JAUELH010307746.1:0-15211 GCA_031471375.1 Hermissenda crassicornis | reverse complement strand
ATCGACACAATATAGGTCATACAGTGCAATGAAATAGTAAGATGAAAGGATTAGTTAAAAGATCAAACAGAAGTAGAGCCTACCACCAGAGGCGTCCGCCAACCACCCGCTTAAATTTTTTCAAATCACAATTTCTAAAGTTTCTGTTTTCTGAAAGAGTACCTCGACAAAATATAGGTCATACAGTGCTGGGAAATAGTAAGATGACCAGGATCATTTGCGATTCAACCTCAATTTTGCTACTGGGGTAGTCAATGTGAAAGTGAAAGCAGCTGTGGTGGGAGTGGGATTCAAAGTGTCTCAAAACAGACAATATAAAGTCAGTGTTCAAACGGTGTGGAGTCATGACTTTTTGTTTCAACCTAGAGACTGCCTGCATTCTTTCTTTTTTTTAAAGTGATCAATGATCACCTTAAACTTGAACTAATACTAATACTAATAAAACTCAAAAAAAAAAGAACAAAACAATAAATTGTAGGCAATTTTCCCTTTTTATTATCATTTAAAAAAACTTATAAACATTATACGGTTGGATACATTAATTTTAAATGGAATTCATTCATTGGAAGTTTCATAAAACTGAAAAGCATTTACTTCCATTTCAAAAAAAGTGAGTAGAGATGAACATATTGCCAGACTTTCCGACATAAAACAAACAGCCTGCTGAGAGAATTATCAATAATCGTATACATGTAAAATCCAAAAGGATTATCATCCTCGCGTGGTAGGTACAAGTACAATCTTACTTTAGAAAGACTCGGGACTCTTTAAATTCTAAAAAAAATGGATTCTCCTCAATGATAATGATAATAATGAACTATACATTATCATAACACAAATTTGATGTGAAAACAGTCAACAGTGTATGGCATAATGACCTGAATTTGTCCTAATGCTTTGAATATTCTCCACACTGAATACGTATTTGAAATAGGAAAATGAAGGATAAGTAACAAATTCTGAATTGTGAAGTACTATATCATCAGTATCATTATCAATATCAATATCAATATCAGGCAGTTGGTGGAGGGTGGTCTCCACATGATTCAAATATTTCTTCCCACTATTTCTCATCTCACTCAATGTGTGTTGATGTGATGCGCTCTCTCTCACTCTCAACAAACAAACATGATGATGAAACCGTGTTACCAAATATGAATACCATGAAAGAGAATTTCATTTCTTGGAAGGCAACAACATTGTTTACATTGATTTAAATATAACTCTGGCTTTTTGTGGATCACGATTGGACAGAATAACAACAATAACAACAGTGATTCAGGCAAACCAAATGAGTCCCTCATCCTTACATCTCCAGTGTATTTTACGCATACATTGTAACGGTAGATGCAGTAGTCCATTTGTAACAAATAATGGCATTGGCATGTATAGGAACCTGGCCAAAACAAAAACAGTTATATATATATATTATTATATAGTTATAGGCAATCCTTCAGTATGACAACAGCTGCAACCACCGATGTTGTTAGCCATTTCAACCTGTCCAAAAACTAACCCTAATAATAACCCAACCTAAAGATCATTTAAATTTTAAATTAAAAGACAGCACCTCAAATTTCTAGTCTGTCTGTGACTGTGATTTGTGATAGAGATCAGTGATAGTAATTTATAAGATTGAGTCTTGAAATCACCCCCAAAATATGTTGCTCCAAGGCATGATTTAATTAATCACTGATTACCACACTATCTTCACCCATCTCAATGTGTTACCTACAGTGTGAACTATGCAAGTGGTTTGATTACTCAACATTGGAGTAGCTGCTGTAATAGGGTACGCAAATAGAGCACAATGAATGGATAGATTGAATTGCATGGCCTGTAGTTACCAAACACCTTTTGTTACAACAAGCCCTTTGTTCAAACTTTGATGTCAATTAAGAATTGGACGAAAGGAAGTAAATGGAGATTTATGAACAAATTGCCAACAAAGCTATGCCGTTACAAATGGACTCCATTGTGATTGTATTTCATCAAAAGCAGTTATATCATGTAAAATTATCTCTTTCCATGTAGTGCACAGCTACCACCATATGAACATTTTTTCTTTTTTTTCTTTTTGCATTGTTGTTGCACATTCTGACCCATTTGGAATGCCTGACATTGAAACAATTCTCAAAAAAATCTTTATCAGCAGTTATCACTGAGGGTCCCCATGATATTGATATTACCTGTATTCTAAAACAAATACATTATAAATTATAATTATAACGCGATACATTTCCTCAGAAAAAAATAGTTCACAATTAACCCCATATAAATTACGGTAACCTACAACTGTGTTGCCATTTATAGTTATTGCTGTTTGGCAATTGTTGTATCATTTTTATAAGGCCTCACAGAAGTTAGTATGTGTACATCATTATTCCATAGAAACAGTCATCCAGCTAATCCTATCTAACACCATGGAAAAAACAGTTTGAATGAGCAAATTCTTTAAACTGAACATTTTTGAATACTTTGAGCACCTGCCACAATGCAACTGTATATTGAGAACCAATCTCATACAGTAACTATAATACAGTACTACTTACTCTTCACATGTCTGTTGCCATAAAAAGAATACCTTTGAAAGATACTTATTAACCCTTTCCGTCATATTGCGACCGCTTGCGACCGCTAATTAACTCACCAATTCCCCGTAATACGGGCGGATGCGACCGCTGAACGATCTAGTTTGTAAACATGGTTTTACTTTCGTTTTTACTATGAATACGTAGTATATCTCCATAGCCGAAGAGTTAAACTACTTTCTACTTTTTATTTCACCAAAATCGGACCGGAAATTTTACGGCTACGAATTTTCAAACTTTGTTTAACATTCAATACTATATATTTACACTAATTTACAGCCATGGCATTTCAATTTTTGGAGTCGCTTATGGATTAAGACCCAATTAGAGATGAAAACTCAGATGGAAAGTGTGAACACTGCTCTTTTTTTATGTTGATTGCAGCAATTTTTATTGAATACCATAATTTTTTGTGAATTTTTTAGTTAGTTAGTCCTTTAGTGCCGAGGGGTTAGTTCCCTTTCGTTAGGGAGATAAGGGTATTTGGGTGATAATTTTTTAGGGTGGAAAGGGTTAACAAACTAGTGTAAAAAATAGTTCTCTTAACTTCATCATTTAGAGTTTAGCATCATAAATCATGTTAATTGCACAAAATGGATAATCACTATCACACTAGATGATATCATCAACGACAACTATCTATGCCAGACACCTTTCCTAAAAGACAACGAAGAGCATGAGAACCTTTAATCAAACAATGCTGCCTCAAGAATGAGTAGAAAAATACCTTCTGAAGAATAATAATAATATCATGAGTCAATAAATACTGTTTAAGCCGCAGTCCAATACGGAGACGTCCGATTCTATGATTCAATCATATATGAATATCAGTACCACCAGTGGTAACTATGACTAGATAATCTGCCTGCAAAATAGTTTCTATTCCCTACATAGATCGCAATATCTTCTTTGAGGTATGCCCATTTTCATCCACAGATAATTGCATGTGTATTAGGTAAGCATTATCTGTAGTGGAGTGTTCATCTTTTATATGGTCTTTGGCAGTCCAAAAAGAGGACGAGTACCAACCACACACGACACACTCGTATACAAAGGTGCAATTGTATTTATGAGATTTGGTATGAGCCTCAAGATCAACACGAGATGTGGACACAAAATGACACTCTGTTTCCTCACATACATAAATACGGGACATTAATTTCTCTCTTTTGGCCACCACATCTCTCATTACAAGAAGTTGAGTGGGATGCTCAAGTGCATAGTGATTTTTCATACCCGACAATGTATTTTGAGAAAAATGCTCTGTACAATACAGACACTCGTATCTCTCATCTTTTGAATCACTACTAGTACTAGTACTAGTACTATCTACAATACGTAATGCATCCAACTGTGATTTGTTTAGAGGGTGTAACATGACACAGCACTCTGGAATGTTTTCTGCTTCAATAGGCACGTGAAGGGGAGACAACAGGGACAAGGAACTATCAGTATCAGCATCATAACTAGCGCTATCTTTGGGTCTATGGCTGCCAACAGACAAGGATGGATGAGTTGACCTATGGGATGTTAAGACATCAAAACTGCTAAACAATTTATTGCACGACGAGAAGGGACAAACATAAAACGAGGCTTTCTTTTTTGACTTTTGAAGTTTCAGATTGACTACAACAGGTAAGACTGACGGGTGCCTATTTACAAGGTGTGACTTCACCTTTCTGAGGGGACTTGCTCCAAAGTTGTCACAATAGCTGCAGGTATAAAAGGCATTTTTTGAAATTGGAACAGTACTCATTTTGTCATTCTCAACAGGACTATTTTCATCGTCAATTACAGGTTTCATTTTTGTCATTGCTTTCACTGCAGCAGAACGAGCCGGTACACATGAAAATTGGTACTTTTCTCCACTCTTGTCCATTATGGGTGCAGAGGTAGTGGTCTTGGTACTGGTGGTACCAGTAAGAGATGAACATTCATCACCCACAATAAAGTCTGATCCTTTTAGGTCGCTCAAATCCGTTTCATTGCCTGAAGTCGTTTTGGACAATCCTTCCCCTGTACTTTTTCTTGGTTTGATTACACCAAAATCACTATCACTATCTGATTCACTGGATGAATCAACTAATTCCTCCTCTAACCACTTACAATAATCCTCATTCTTATGCTTTTCAGCAACAGCATCCGATTCAGAATTAGAACAGGACTGATCCTCATCTATTTCATTCATGCTACAAACAGTTTTGTCACCAACAGTCCGAATTGTGAGCTTTAAAGAGGCAGACGAGTTGGATTCTTTTTCCTCTTTGCCATCCCTTTCTTCACCATCTGAATCGAAAGTTATTTCATTATCCAACTCCACAGAATCGACACTATCCTCCTCAACATTTGACCTCATATCACAGCTGGCTATACTTTCTTTTCCCAGTTTATCACGCTCAATATTTTCATTATCACCACTGACAAAAAAATCAGTACCATTAGCAGCTTCTATGTCAGCATTGATAACATGGGGACCCTCATCATTTTCACAACCAACAAAATTCTGCATCATACATTTCTGTGCATGGTCTTTGGCAGACTTATCTAAATATAAAGTATTTACATTGGTGGTGGAAGGTAAACTTGGAAGAACTTCAGCAACTTTGGATGTACTCTCCTCATGCATTGCAATATCACTGAAAAGAGAAACCAAAGAAAATGAATTCATAAAAATAAATCATTTCAAAGAGAGCATCAAAATGAATGTGCCTCTCATGGATCTTACAAATATCTTAAAATTAATAACAATTTCACAAAATGTGAAAAAACTTCCCCAAAAAACTTCTGGGTAAACATTCAGGTCCGGTAACTATAGAGCTATCAATTATATCTTTAACAATAATCTGTTTATTAAAAAAAACAAAAAAACAATGATTCAAACCTGCTAAAAAGCTAAAAAAGCTGCTAAAGCTACTACTAAAAATAATAGGTTATCAATGTTATGCTGTTATGTCTACAAGCAGTGGGTTAAGAAGAGACGGCACTTACATACTTAAAACAAAAATGGTAGTATGGACAAAATATTGTCAATCTACTAAGCCACCAGACATGAATTTTAAATCAATACTTCATTTCATGAAACAAATTGTACATCGTCATGCAAGATGTATTCAAAACATAGGAAGGGATTTTGTGATTTTCCATATCAAAAATGAACATAATGACCATTCATTGAAATAAATACAAACAATATTGACTTCAATTGACCACACCATTCTACCACACACATTTGTCCATCTAGAATTAGAAATAAAAGAAGAATGAGAAATTTCGTTAGATTCTAGACTCAAAAAAATGCCTTGGAACTATGCATTCCTTTAACTTTTTTGCTTTTCCCATGGAGTTTGAGGAATATGGATTGGAGTATTACACATAATACCAGGGTATCAAAATATCTAGGGATGGGTAAAAAACATGAAAATCTTTTTCCTTTTTTTTTTACTTTGAGTAACAGGTAGTTAAAACAACAGATTGATATTGGCTAATCAGCTTAGCGCTTTCACATAAGAACTGGTAATTAAGATGAGAGGGTATGCTTAGTTAAAAAGTGCACAAAAAACAGACAGCAACAAAGACAAATCCATCACACATTAATATGGGCAAGTTAGGGGAAGGACTACGAAGGAGTTCTAAAATGTTTTGTTTGGGACACATTATTACACCAGAATTTCAGGCAGGATCTGAATCTATAGTCCATCTTTAACAACAAGACAGTACAAATGGGCTAGAGAAGCCTTGCAAACTGGAGCACAGGTGGTCACAATAAAGGGGATGCATCATAAAAGATAACATGTAACACGAATCGCGGATGTTGAGCGAGTGCCTCTGATAAGGTCTTTCTTCTTTTCATCACCCATAGTTGGTTGGTGACTTAAGTAACTCAAATTACCACAGACATTGAGACCCAACAATAATTTGTTGGTTACTAGCTGATTGTGAAAAAATATAAGACGCCCATAAAACTATTTTCTTAATTCATCATACTAGACTAGACAGGCATAATAAAATATTGTAACATCTTAATGCATCTAACTTTAGCTATAATATTCCAGTTTAAAAATCAAAATTCATGAGCGACAATCAAGCAATTTACTAAATGGGAAACCACAACAAAATAACAACATCTTTTAGCTAAATAATAAATATATAGAGCAGGCATTTAAAAACCTTAGAAAATCTGACAAATTACATGAAGTGATTGGGCCAGTGGACAACACGATGTCAGCTGACAGTACCTCCTATGATCAATTTAGTTTTCACCAAGCAGGCAGACAGTGGTATCAATACAAGTCAAAATTCAAATTGTGAAAGTTGATCATTGTTTTCCATACTCCTACATTTTCTAGAATTATTATTTTCTTATAATTCAATAAAGTTGTTCAAGTATTCAATTATCAATTGAAAACCATGTTTGTTACACAGGACAAAGCTGGTAACAACAAACAGGGGGATTTCCAACTCAAAATAAAATGTATAAGATTACTACTAGAGAATGAAAATAATTATCTACTGATAAGTGATACCACCTTTGTTATAAAACTGATAGACATGGGAAAGTTACCTTTCCTTTCTTCAAACTTGAAATGTGATCTACATTGTCATTTGTCTCATGTGTAAAAACAAAATGTTCAATGGAGAAACATATGAAGCTGATAAAAATACATTTTCAATTTGAGGCGAGTTTGGAAGCAAGACCTCATATCACCACAGCCTCAAATATTATAATGGGGGGGGGGGGGGGGCAGAAAGCAAAAAAAGCATCAGTTTCTTGGGTTTTTTTTAGAGAATGCATTAACGCTACAGGTAATTATATATCTATATAGGAGTGCTGGGAAATGGTTCAGACGCTAGGACTAGTTACAAGACAAGATAAAAGGCCCTTCCAATTCATAAAATACAGAACAGTGGATAAGCAATACATCGCCATAGCATCCAACAACATCAAGCCGTTCTGTGTTCTACAGTGACTGTTTGTAACACAAAATATCTTTCTGAAAGCTTAATACTATGGTTGAGCGACTGTTACTGTAAGTCCAATGATAACACTGAACTTTGTGACCTTCACTGAATTAATGAGACTACGATCCAATTTTTAAAACTGTTCTTATCCCACATTGCCCCCTTTTATTTAAAGCACCATCTCTGAATGAACTATAGTAGTAATAGTAGTAGTAATAGTAATAGGTAGGCTAAATGGATCAACTCAGGCTTAACTGACTAATCACTTTTATCCTCTGGCTAAAAGGCATCATAATGTGCATATCAGAGAAAATTATCCACAAGTCTGTGAGGGAATCAAAGTTTCAAAGTTTTTAGTTTATAGTCTGTCTGCGATAGGCCTGTGTGGGATTGAGCCTTGAAAACTTGGGGGGAAAACCCAGTGTCAACACTGGGATTCGAACCCTCAACCTCTCGAACCAAATGCTAGTGACTACACCACTGGCTCGCCCCCGTGAGGGAATCCACACCCTTATCAGTTTGAAATCGGACATCACATCATTTTGTACAGACAGGGCTTCATTTGTGCAACAAATACACCTAATCAATATTCTTCCCTTTCACCCTTCAATTGTCATTTGAGAGAGAAAAAACTCATTACAAAAATTGGTAACGTGTTTTCTGCTATGTGTGACTGTTGCCAGCTTTTGTAGAATGTTATAATGGCAGGTCTGAGATCCTGAGTAGGGGAACTTGGTTGAGGACCATGGCGAGGATCTTAAAATCTATAACCACATCTTATGCAGGGTTAGAGTGAGCATTGATATACCCTTTAGTATTACCAACTTATTCTTTTGTATCATTGTTAAAAGAGAACATAATACAATTAAGTCATAGAACGCAGGGCAATAATAGTATGATGGTACTGATATTTGAGTCAAAGGAATGAACATAAATCGTCCCTTCAATGATTTGTAAAATGTTTATAAACAAAGTGAAATATTGTGGTGAGAGAGAAATGGGTAAGAGTTCAAATCAAACGAATGTTATTGATTAATGAAGCAGAGTTTGGATTTACAGCGGAAAGAACAGCGCAGAAATAATTAGTTGACCAAATATCATGGTGACTTAAGTTTTGAGATTTTAAATTCTTTTTTTTTTGTGTGTAAATCGTCAACAGCTACAACTACATGCTTTGCTCAAAGTTGCTGACAAAAGATCAGTTACCCGCATTTATATAAAACTGAAAAAAATGAAATGTTCAAGATGTTTTTACTTTAGCACTGCCATAGCCTTTTTGAATGACAATTCTGGAAAGAGATGGATGGATTGACTATGGGGAGAGTACACAACTTTGAGCAAGGTGAAAGGATGCTGCAACCAAAACAACGATGCCACATCATGCAGCTTACACTGTGTTTGTGTTTCTTATAACTACCTTGTCCAGCGCCATCTCAGCAAATGTAACAGTTTGTTGAAGACACTCACGAATGTGAGGCTCCACCTCAACATCAGCAAGTTCTGGCTTATGCCACGGCGTGCACTGATCCACATGAGCCAGGTAGGCAGTCGGGACTACAGACTTGAAAGTACAATCATCACGAGCACAGAAAAACACCTGCTCTCCAGAGCTAGTGTCCTCGTCAACAGCTAGAAGTCCTTTCCCTCTGTGCTTGTAATAAATATGGGATTTCATGGATGAGTGTCTTTTGGCTGTGTAAGTACAATGGTAGCACTTGTATGTTACCATCTCCTTCTTTGTTCCCTTGGTCGATCCAATTTTAACCTTGAGCAAGTTTGCTTTGTTCTTCAGGGAAACAACTTCATCGGTAATGCTTCCATCTGCGTCAAAATTGCGTGCAACATTATCTAATTTGACAGATGAGAATGAGTTGGCCTTGGTGGAAGATGAAGGCCCGCGCGTGGATGGTGATGAGTTGAAACTATAATCATTGCTTTTGTTTGCATTTTTATTAATAATAGAGTCAGGAGTCATGTTTTTGATGAGGGCGACATACCTGTGAGGTTTTCCAGGGTGAGTGCGGTTGGAATGTTCTTTGATCTCAGCTTGACTACTGCTCTGGAAGTCGCAGTATCCACAGCTCCAATACAAGCTGGATGCACTTGAGCTGCGATGAGTTCCTTTATTGTTTGAACGATTATTGGCTGTGTAAGTCGAAGGTCGACCAGTGCGTCCCTGTGACATTTTTGGAGAGACATGGGTAGCTGTAAAGCCATGGGTTCCTTCTTCTTGCAAAGACGGGATCAACTGCATATGGGCGCCCATTTGTGATAATGGATTTTTATGATCATGGGAATGCTCTGACTGAGCATCATTCTCCGATTCATCAATCTCCTCTACTTCCATCTCAAAAGCATCATAGTCCTTCTCATTCACCTGAGGATGGCGCCTAGGATTCTGACTTTTTCTGGATTTCCCTGGTCGATCAGTGCGAGAGCCATTAGTCGCACTTTCATCTGAAGAATCTACTTTTGAGCATTTCACTTTGGAAGCAGAGTCTTGACTATTTTCACGCTCACGTTTGCGTTTCAGATTAGCTGCATGGTATGATTTCATTGTTTCTCTATCTAATTCCCCAACGTCTTCATCTTGATCAATAGTAGGAGTATCATTTTCTTTTCCGTCCACTCTTGTTTTAATACGAACATAATCAGACAAAAATGTACAATAGCTCAAATTGTTAGACATTTCCTCAAATTGTGCATGCATTTTATTCATATGTCGTAGAATGTCGGACCGACAGAATGACTCGTATGGGCAAAATTTACAACTAAATCGGTGGTCCATGATGTGATTTGTAATCAAGGATTTGTTGGCTGATGAGAATGAGCAGAAATTGCACCAAAAGTAATTGTTATCGAGGGAAGCCACTACAGTCTTTTCATTATTTACTTTATCAAATATATATGGTTTTGAAGAAATAGCACAGACTAGTTCATGTTGTTGAACTTTAAAAATCTTTTCAATGTTTTCATCTCCAACAGCTGATTCCATTATAGAATATGTCAACTGCGATTTATCTCTAAGAACAGATTCACATTTCTTAGTGGGATCCCTGGGTCGAAGCAACATAGGTTTATTTGTGTCTTTCTTTCCTTGAGTTTGAACTAATCTAGCTTGAGAAGTGGAAGAAACAGGGAAAGTAGAACTCAAATTTTGATCTGATCGCCTACTATTGTTGAAATCTTGAGTTTTCTGTCGCCTCTGAGGTCTCAGACCCTCTGTGTCACTCATGGCCAGCAAAGTAGCATTTTTCTTCAATAACCCTTCCACAATATTCTGTACAGTGTCCGTCTTCTTCCCCGTGGAGGCTCCCTGTAGATGGGTACGAATGGTAGAGCCAGCATAGATGTCATTGAGTGCTGTTTGCTGGCTGGATGACCCAGCACCCTGGGAGGGCGAGTCAGCCCCAAAATGAACCGGGGGACAAGGTGACGAAGAGCGGGAATTGGAGGTAGAATTGTTCTCACTCTGGCTTGGAGTCTCTGGTGCCTTTTCATATCCAGTGTCTGCAGGCTCATCTTTAATCTGGTGATTAAATCAAGAAAAGAACAAATTGTTTACAATATATGCAGAACAATTAGTGGTACGATTTCCCTAGAAAAATCACTAACAATGTATCATAATTAAATTGAAAGAAAACACTTTTACAGCCTTGCAACCATTTTTCAGACGAAAAAATTGCAAGATGCACAATTTCATTTTCTCATTTTTTATCAGACCTGTAAAGAGGCCACAACCCCATCCAGAAGGACACTGCTTTTCTGGCCTCCAGTAGTTCCTGCAGAGATGTGCAGGGAAAGTTTTTCAACAGGTGAAAATTGGGACGTTCCACCGAAATCTTTCTGGCAGGAAGACTCTCCCCATTTCCCAGACGATCGGGGAGAGCTCTCAGAAGAATGCCCCAATCCACTGCTTCGTCATAGTAACCCTGTGCATCCTACTGAAACAGAACCCTTCATATGATATGGAGCATCCCTTGCTGTATTGTTTCAAATCCTGATGGCTTCCTTTTGACAATTTTCTTCAATATTATCAAAACAGGGGTCAAAACAAGGAATAGGTATTTCCAAAGTAGGTAAGACACAGAACTTAGAATTCTGAACAAGATAATGTGTGGATATAGTCATAAAATGAATACAACACAAAATAAACCCTGTAGCAGTAGGGCATCAACTCGAAAATTCTTTGGAAATCTTAAAACAATCAATTCTACCACCATACCTTGACATTTTCAGTATCTTGTGAACTTTCGTCATTCTGTTCAGCTGATGGAGAACAAAAAAAAGTTATTAAAGTTAAAATCATGTAAAAAATGCAATTCATTTCCATCCTTTTTGTTGTAATTTTAAGATACATTAAAGGTCAATTAACTGCAGGTTAATTAATGATAGGATTCAGACTCAATGTCAAAGAAGGAGAAATAGTGAGGGAGGGGGAGAGAGAGATGAGAGGCGGACAAAGACAAGACAGAAAGAGAAAGAGAGGAGTGACCTGGTCATGGAAAAATTATAATGACATTAAATATATGCTTTGATTGGCAAAAATAGGACAGTACTATCAATAATACACACTAAACTACAATAATGCTTAACAGTAGTTTCAGCAAAAAGTGCCCACACATCAAAGCCGTAAGAGTGCCATAGTAAATGTATACATTCTCCAATTCTTGTTCAAATCATATATTTTGTAATAATAGTCTATGTTTTCTTTCCTAGAGGAAGAGTGTCTTACTAATAATTATTCGAGAAAAAAACCATACACATCAATAGATAAAATGGTATAGATACACGAAAATGGACACATTATACATCTATCATTTGACCCAAAGAGTAACATGCATGCAAATTCATACAAAACTATGAATTCAAAACAATAAAATCTATTGCATCCATACTCAATGTCAAAATCATATTTTGAATAAAGCTTCCACACAAATAGAAAGAAACAAAACTAAACCCGTAAACATTATTCTGCTGTCTTGGCAGGAGGAGAGTTTTTGGTCTCCTGAAGAGCACTACAGCTGCAATTGGTCCACATAAAAAGAATACACAACATTCTTTTCATCATTCATTTTATCTTTCCATTTGTCTGCTTCAGCCATTGGGCTACCAGGTCGATTTAAGGTTCAAAATTGTATAGATAAACGCACAGCATCAGTCTGAACGGAGGAAAAATATATTAATAAATAATGAAAGCCGCTTCTTTTTTCTATTAAAGGGAAGTTATTGGAAGTGTATAGAGTGCTGGGAAGCGCGATGACAGACAGACAACAGAAATACAACTAGCGGTACCCATCCTTCCCCCTAATGCAAATAATGTGAAAAAAAGAATGGAACAAGTGGCAATGCAGCCAACTCCTGACTCAAATTACAACTGTAATGAAGTCTTAAAAAGACAAATTCAAACTGAAAATTGATGTTTAACTCAACGATGGTGAATGCCATTTTCATGCATAATTCTGTATGTGAAGAATATTATGGTCACCTTACCTTTAAAGAAGATGCTTGTAGTATCAGCATTTAAAATGTTCATGGCTTCATTGTTGTCATACAGGGGAGAAATGTCATCAAAATTATTTGCAGCCTCTTTATTCAATGACTGGTTTGCACTGCATCCTTTCAATTTGATACTATGACGGCTAAGGAAACAAGTGACCCAACTGTCTGAAGGCACAAAATTATTGCCCAACGCTCTTCCGAATTGAATGGCTTTTTGTTTCAGTAAGCAACGATTAATTTTCACATCATACCCACAGTTTGCTTTGAACCAGTCAAAGAGCGCTTCATCAATGCCCTCTTCTCTAAATGGACGGATTTTCTTTATGTTTAAACATCCCCTCCTAGCAAGTTCTCTCAACTTATCCTTCCGTTTGAGAATTCTTGATACTGTTCTTCGATCAACACCATATTTCTTTCCAATGGCTGTGAAATTGGGTTTTCCGAGACAATCCAACTCCTGAAGAATGTCAAGTTTTGTCTTTAGGTCTAAAACTGGTTTTTTTGGCATTTTAAAGATATGAGATATTTCTATTTTTAGAGTAGCTGACAATGTGCATTTGCAGTCAAGTCTGAGACTAATGAAAGGTAAACGTAGTAAATAGCTTTCTGATAGCGTAGATCATAGATGCATGTCATGAAATGCAAACAAGTGAAGACCAGCCATCGGCCTGATTTATTGCCTCTTAAAATGTTCACAGGATGCCGCCTCTGAGGAACATAAAAGAGACATGACTTCGGTCTCATAACCATAACTGAAGGTTTCATTGTTTAAAAAAAATTGCTTTGCAAAATTTGGAATAAAAAGTTAAGTACCTAGCTTTAGTTTTGAACTAACTCTTCACATCAAAAGAAAAGTGATAGGCGTGGTCTTCATTGATTTGAAAGTGGCACTGAATATCACCAGAGGCAAAATTTCCTTTTAAAATAAATTTTGGCATCTCCCAAAAAAATGGGCAAGTTTAACTGCGGGCACTCAGGCATTCAATACGGGCTTGTAAAAGTAATTTCATGATAAGACATTGTTGCAAAAGCAAAAAGGATTTTATAATTAGTCTCCAACAGGCCGCTAGTTTCAATTTGACTGGGGGATTTTAACACTAAGAAGCTCTCACACAGCAGTAAATTTTACATTGAACACTTTCATGCTTGTCAGGTTCCCAGCTGCTTGATTATAATTGGCAAACTGGATTAAAAAACAACTAGTGTATTTTTTTATATTTTTCTTTTTTTTGTTGGGGTTTTTTTTTTGTTGCTGTCTATATCACTTTCGACTCCAATGTTTGTCAGGTTAGAAAATAAATACCTGAAGTCATATCATACAATCACACATGCAACCAAAACAAAATGGAAATACATACACGCTGAAGAAGAGCCTCGTTCTGCTTGCTTGGGGGATGCCATGTCTTTCAATTCAAAGCTGAAAAGTAAAGAAAAAGGATGAAATGATCAAATCTTTTAATATTATATATATATATCTAAATCAATATAATTTCATACCATATGAATGTCTAACCGCAAATACTGAAAAGAGTATAATCAAAAAGTAATGCTAATATTTGCCCAAAAATATCAAACTATTACAATTAATATATATTCAATTCAAACAAATTTTCAAGCAACAAGCACAAAACAATTGTAGATCCAACAATTCATCAATGTGTCGCCCTGTCCCATACTAGTGTTTACGTAAGCGCCTCTTTATAATTATATGTGGTGCTTACACACTACTACGTGATGAGGGTAGTATTTTTGTTGTAAGGTGAAGTGTATGGTAGTCTGATGGAAAAGAAGCACTTACAAAAGAAAAACTAAAACCATCAACCATCTAACAACTTATAAAAATCTCTTTAATTCCACAATAAATTATTTTTTTTAACAGCACCCGACTGCCTAACAAAAACTCTCCACAGGCGAGGTGAGAAGTGTATTTCTTAATGTTGCACTGGTCGCAGCAAGAAGCAGGACATGCAATGTGTGTGAAAACCAAAGTCTGCCACACTTTTCTTAATATGAATACTATAATTACTATCAATCTAACGGCGGCGCGGTGGCCGAGTGGTTTAGGTGTTCGCAACTAGAACCGAGGGTCGGTGGTTCAATCCCCAGAAGCACGAAAAGTTTTTCTGCACAAAATGGTTCCAAATGGTTCCTAATGGTCA
>JAUELH010306643.1:0-15213 GCA_031471375.1 Hermissenda crassicornis | reverse complement strand
TTACATGAAGTTTCAAAGGAAAACTCACAATTTTAAGTACCTAAAATTAAAATAGAAAAAGAACATGCCCTGGGGTATTTTTGTACCCTCGACATAGTTAGGTTAGGGTTAAATGATTAGATATATAATTATACTATTAGTATTAGTATTAGTACTATAGGCGTACTCCACCCAAAGAAGAAGTTGCTGTTTACACCACAGATTCATTTTACTGTCGTTCTGGGAGTGGGACATCATCTGGACCCAATTCTTGTCCTACTTCTACCTCTACATCCCCGCAATCATTATCATCTATGCATCTTTTCTTGGGTGGGGGAAAATCCTTTTGTTCAGGCCGATGCCTGTTGTCAATGTCAGTCAGTATTCGGAACATTTGTCCATACTTCTACTGGAGCCATTTTCTTCGAACTTGATGGATTTGAGACCAGCATGTGATTAGGAGTAGGAGGATAGAACTTAGCATAGAGATTTGTCTCTGAATGATAGTGATAGTGATAGTCCTCGACATCTGTGTGTCTGTCTGCTCCATCCATCTGAGGTCGTCAGCTGTACTGTCACTGTCATAGCAATTTTAGCATAGTCCAGGTTTCCCAACAGTACAGGAGTCATCTGAAGATGTGTCCATACTAACAGAGCCATCTTTGTGCTTGAACTGTTTTATTTTTAGCTTACCGGTAACGCCCTTTTCAACACATGAAGATTATTTCAAGTTAAAGGAAGAACCGATTTATAGTTCATCTGCGCTAGAACTAGAACTGTGAGGAAAAACCCCAGTGTCACCGCTGGGATTCTAACTCACGACACTCTAACTCTAACCAAAAGCAAGTGATTTAACCACATTGGCTCCTGTCTGTTCCATCAATCTCAGGTCGTCGGCTGTCATAATAGTAATTAGTAATAGTAATAGCCCAGGATTCCTAACTGTACAGTAGTCCTTTGACTTTGTTAATGTTCAATCCCTCTTCTTCAGCGGTCGTCAGTACTAGGAGTAGGAGTATGCTGTTGTTGAAACTAAACTCCTGGGCATTGAAACTAGCGACACCTTCCTGGCACAATCCAGGATATTGCACTGTGTTGCCATGGTAATTGGACTTTGGCAATTTCAATGACATTATTATATTAGTATTAGTATTGAGACAGAGACAGAGTGATAGAGACAGTGGGCTCATCACCTGCTTCTCTTAAATCTTGATGCAAAGCAATTACAATTTATCAAAGCTATCCTTACACTGCAATGCGGTACAAAAAGGAAATTTGATAAAGAAAGAAAGTATTAGTATTGCGAGGGCAGAGATTGGGGATAGGAGACATCCAACTACATTTGAACTTGCTGTTGGTACTTTCTTCAAACCAGTGCATCAGAGGTTCACCCATTTACCACATGTGATGGTGTTTGATTCATCTCCTTTGTGGTAGACGAGTGGCAATCTAGCTACACAAAATACAGTAGGTGTGGCGTTGGCTAAGGCAAGGCATTGCAGGAATTTAAGAAAATCATAATCTTTTATTAAAATAAGCTGATGCACCAGAGCACTTTCACTTTCAGTATGGTGCTGAAAGTAGTGAAAGTCTTCTTTTTATCGATTACCTATTTACCTTTCGGTGTTAGTGTTAGACTTGGTTATAGTTATACTAAAACTGGTGCTGAAAGTGAATCTGTTACTACTGTTATTGTTAATATGAGGGCTGTCCCAGAAATAATGTCAAAGGTGCTCTATAACTATAATTAATATTAATAAAATGAAATCTAGATTTAAAACTAAAATAATCTATTTTAATTTTATTGATACTTGTTGAGTTTAATGCGTTATTTATATCTATACAGCAACAGATATCCTCCTCGTAAAATTGTGACATAGTGAGTCACATTTTTGCTTGATGTCTTCATACATTAGCGAACCTTTTCCCTGGCCCCTGCCGCCAGACTTTGCTTCAACAACCCAAACAAATTAAAATCTGAATGGGCCATTCTCTTTTGCATCTTTGCAAAAAGGAACTTTAACACGCCATACCTTGCACCCATCTATCAGCTGCTTGCAGATATGTCTCTGTCCTTAACACTAATCACGACTTGTCCAATAATAATATCAATATCACAGTTGACCGAAGAATTGCATCATGTGCATTGTTCATCCTCTAACCTTGTTTGGCCTGCTGCAAACAAACGGCACCACCTATAAACTTGTCACTGATAATGATGCATAACCTTTTCATCATATACAGCTTTCAACTTAACATGAAGGAGGATCTTTTGATTTTGCTGTGAGAAAACAACAGGCTCGTCAAGCCTTTATGTTTCACCATTCTTGAGGGTTGCCATTTTGTTTTGAGATGAAGTATTCGTTCAATAGCATGTGCTGATCGCTTAATAACATAAATTGGAATTGAATGAAGTTTTCAAAAGCTTAGAATTTAAATATATTACATAGTTTTTGAGATATATAGCCACTTTGATATTATTTCTGGAACAGCCATCGTGTTTTGGCATTATTCTGATGAAACATATTGAAAATTCTATTTTTGTGATTTTAATCCTGATTGAGGTGAATGCAAGATTTCCTGTCGCCTGCATATTTTGCCAACCTGGTGCCAATGTCAACAAAATGTACCACAAACGAATTTGAAAAGTGCTTGACCAAAACTCGATCACTCTTTTTTATCATGAATGGAAACACTCAGTCAGATGAAATAAAGAAAACGATCTTGTGAACATATCCTGCATGGGAACAGGTCTTTAATTTTAATGTTCACTACTTTATGATACACGTCAGAAACTCTTCCCATAAGCTTTTCGATTTCAGCGTTTGTTTGTTGAAAAAGGCACATTGACACAATAAGGTCATATAGAGTGATAAGTGATATTAATATAGTGCTGGGAAATAGTAAGATGACAGAATTATTTAAAAGATCACAGATGTAGACCTTACCAGTACCAGAGGCACCCTGCAACCATCCGCTTCGTGTTAGTTACATTTCCCCCTTGATGCTTGTGAGTGGTAAAAGTAAAAGCTATAACTATAGGTAGGCAGTACACATATGTGTTTGAGTGACATTTAAAGCAACCTGGACAACCCAACAGCTCTGTCTTGTACTTGTTGCAGAAACTTTCTTTATTACTGTTATTACCCAATAATTATACAAATAGTCTAGTGTTCAGGCCAAACTTAATTTCTAAATAGTGTTTATTAAATAATTAAGTATAGAATTGGAATAGAAAGTGTGACGACAGTAGTTATTTTCAATGTGAACAACATCCGATGTGACCAGACAAAACTGTCCCACGACTGCATGATCAATGCCACATACTCACTCATACTCATACATGCTTTCAACCATTGAAATAAAGTGATCTCCATTTTTTATTTCATGTGTGTATATGACAATGGAACAGGAAACATGATACTATAGTAATAGCCCTAGCTGATAAATTGATGATGAAGATGAAATACAGGCGACTGCCAATGGGGGGGGGGGGGGGGTTTAATTTGGAGGAATATCTGCTCATATGACTGATCATCAAGCAAGCATTGTCATGTCACATGCAATTTCATCTTTATATGAAGGGGAAAAAAATCATACCTGATAAAATAACCTACATACAATTACAATAAAAATCAGTTTTGTATAATTCTTACTGTTGTCAGTCAGTAGTTTTGTGACATCTACTTGGGGAAAAAACAACAACACTTTATCATGTGTATATTCAGCAGTATCCCAAAAAAAGGTGCATATTCGTCACAGGTTCATTTCATTTATTAGCTTTAAAATGAGACATAACTGTTTAATTAATAAAATATTCTAATTATCTGAAGTTTTTGCCTGTTTTTGAGTGTTATGCTGGTTTGTTTTTTTTGCTTGCATGAGAGTACATCGACGTTATTATGAGTAAGATGATGGGGCGAGAAAACAAAAGTGGACCCCAACAACCACCCACTGTGATCATTGTAAAAATGAAAATAACAGTATGGGTATGGGTATGACATTCAATACTTTGATATGCAGTTTTCAGAATCACTTCTGAACCAAGATTTATTATGCCACCTAAGATATTGTAGTGAAGTTGCCAAAAAAGTAAATGTGCAAGCAAAATGGTCACAATACTAAACAAACAAATTTTAAGTGTCGCTAAGTCCATCTGGGAAATGGATTTAATTTCCATTCTCAACTATATAATAATATACATTATTAACAATGTGATAATGATAACCAGCAACAATATTGAAATAATACTACAGATGAACAAATATAATATTAATATTAATACACTTCTCTGGTTAGTGTTTCATTTTTGTGTTCCTCAAAGTTATGAAATACATCTTGTGTGTGTAGTAACAGTAACACATTACTAATGTGTACAAAAAGTACTTTGAACAATTGTCTGTGTGAAAGATGATCTTCCTGTCCCACTGAGTGAGAACATTACGCAAAAACAAACACGAGGTATGTATCATTATCAAGTATAAACTCAGTAGATTGAGTGAAAAATTCTGATTGTTTTTCTTTGTTGTCTTACGTTTTGTAGACTTTGCTTATTTTCCATTCTTCAACATGCTTATCTTTACAGCTAAAATAATTATAATATTAATATTATATTCTTGAAAAAGAAAAAAAAACAGGCATTGTATAGTTATGAAAAATAAAAAACATTTATTTTTCCATTATGCCGAATGTTTCTTTTACAAAGCTCCACAATCACAATCTGTAAACTAGTTCCAGTTGAGTAACCATAAAAAAGAATGTGCCAAAGAGTTACAATGAATGAAGTGCACCATGTTAAGTTTATAATAAATAAGCAAATGGAAGCTTGTGCCAGAAAAATAGAAACAATTATTATATAATCACTATAATGTTCAACCCCCCCCACCCCCACCTGACACTGATCCAAGACATTGAAGTGTCCTGGTATTATGCATTTCCTTAATACCCCAACTATGCCCCTTCCCTCTTCCCGTTTTTTAAACTATGCATGACAGTATTGATAGTGATGATACAATACTATTGCATTTGTTAGTTCCCGTCACATGATGTAATCCCTATCAACTGATTATTATAGTACTGGCCATAATTATTCAGTGACAAAGTCCATCAAAACGGTTAAAAATAAAATGATTCTTGCATACATCTTCAAAGAATTACCAATGACCTTGGGGTTGTAAGCTGTTGAGTGTGTGGGAAATTCCATTTCCTAGGTGGATGAATATCAAGACTGTTTCATGATGATATGGGTATAAGGAATTTCAAATCATAGCTTGACTTGAATATACACAATGGAATAGAATAAACTGTACTATGTAGTCAATTGGTAGTGGTAGGTATAATTAAAAAATTAGTAAGATATTTCAACTAATTCAAATCAAATGCATAGCTTAGCACAATGAAGTATCTAAACTATCCCTCCAAAAGGTAAAGGAACAATTTCTACACCATTTTACAAATATTCAAAACTGATTTTATGTTGCTTCACAAGAGCTACACACACAAATAGGGGAAATTTGAAAGACATTGTTTCATCCGATAAAATTAGCATCTCTGCAGATTAAAAATGCTATTGCAAAGGCAGTGAATATAATTGAATCTTATGACCACAAGGGGTGTTGATACAAAAACATGCCTAACTGATAGTCAAGGCAAAATTTCAATAAGTTAAGGTAAGTTGAAGGCATATGTTCATTGCATAATACTTTGTGAAGAACACAGATATTTTCACAGAATAAGACTAAGATAATTTACAGACTGAACTTGGATCACAGAGCTGATAGATAGAAACATTGGTTACATAAGATCCATACACCTGAATCATCAAGTACAAACAATCACATCATGCAAAAGAAAAAAGTCTTTAGGTTTTTCTTTTTGTAAGCAAGGCACTAAAAACACTAGGTATACATTTATTCTCTTTGCACACTTCATTCTACATGGAAACCTTGCTGGGTGATTCTTGACTTGTTTCACAGTCCAAAGAAGCCTGGCAGAAAATGATGAAAGTCAATCAATGAATTCAATGCAACAGATGGTGAATTTAACATCTTAATTTCTTCCATCCATTTCCAAGCTTTCAATACAGAATATCACAACAAAAGGCTGTGCTTGATTCCTCCAAGGGCAGGCATGTTTCCTTGGGCAAGAAATTTCACTCTATAACCTACATCATACAATGAGACCTTTCTTTATATGATTATGATCAATGATATGGAAATTAATTTATAACCAAATTCAATATCTTATCTCCTCCACATAAATTCTCCAACTTACATATTTTTTTTTCCTAGCTTAGGATTGAGGAACAAAGGCATCCCCAAAGGCACTCTGGTAAAGGAGAGAGAGAAGGAACAAAGTCAATGATTCCATCCTTATGAAACGTTCAAAACTTCACCATCAATAAATCTCCATGATGCCAATTAAATCGAACAATTGTTTTTCAGCTTTTAATTCTGTTAATGATGGTATGAATCAACTGTAAAACACAAATCTTAGAATTCATTCCATCCACAGTAAGTATATATCTCAGAGATTTGCACCGCCTTTCCACGACATTAAAGCAAAATTAATAATCACATAACCAATTCAATTACATTAAAAAAAGTAATTAAATTCTCTTTGTCAGTTCTACATTATACATGCCATTCTTCTTTTTTTTCATTTAGTTAAATAGAAACGATGGCAGGAAGAAAATGACAAAATAAAAAATAGTAAAGCTTTTGACATTGAAATCTTCCTTATGAAGTAAACTAATAAGAAACACAGACAATACTCATACTACATTTTTCTTCCTTGTTTTTTTTTATAATTTGATATCATTAGAGAAAAAAAAAATTGTCATTACTTACTACTACTACTACTACTAGTCAAGAAAGATTTTTAAAATCATGCTTTTTATTTAGAAAAATGTATGGTTCATTTAATCTAAAATATAGAGACAAGCAGTTATTCACAGCATTTAATTTGAAATAATGATCATCTTATAAAGCTATAAGAATAGGGGAGGGAAGGGAAGGGTGTTAATTCTTGTGGGATATGTGAGGAACTGCATGCAACAGGATATGAAATAAATCATTCTTTGCTCAAATATGTACAGACACATTGTTGCATTGCAGTTCAATTGTTAGAGAAGGGTAATAATAAAGATGGAAAAAAATGGAACAGTTGAGTAACAACAGTATAATTCATAGTTGCAATAGAAATTGAGGCAAAATCTAAAACCAAATTCAACTACAAGTACCTACAAGGAATAACTTGTTATTACTTTTGTATCACAATTCTTCTCATAATAATTGATTATTACAGAGTGCTAGCACTGCTTTCAGCAAATACCTTTTATCTATATATGATAAAAACTAGCATACGAATGCTAACATACTACACACTTATTCATTTTACTGGGATTTTTTTAACAGGAGGATAGAATGTCAATGGCACAGGGAAATGGAAGCAACATGCATATACAAATAACAGAACAGAGTATTAAAGGGAAATTATGCAAGTAAAGGTAAATACAAACATTTTAAAAAAGTTAAAAATAATAGAGCTTTGCCAAGCTCATCATTGAAATCTTTTATTTTCTATTTAGTTAAAAATGATGCAAGAGACCAGTCATAGCAAGTAATTTAGTAATGAACTATAACAAACGTACATTACACACTACCCCTATACATAAAGCATATTAGTGATACAAGAGTTGTTAAAAGAAATGAAATTGAGTGTAAAAAACTCAAAATTATAGCATGCTTAAATGTAGTTCACACAAAAGAAGTTTTGGTGAAAATAATAATCAATCATAGAAAGAGAGCAAATCATTTCCTTATACAAAAGCAAGAAACATGGAATAAAAGAGGATAAAGAAACAAATCATAACAAAAGAATACCCAAAAGATGTGAAATGGTTAGTTGTGTTACATCCGCCACCAATGCATTGACAATCCGACAGCCGTGGCTTCCTCTCTGGCACAATCAACTTACCCACGGATCATTACTGCTTAGCTTAGAAGCGGCAGGCTCAGAGCTGTCCTCAAAGGGAGAAGGTTTGTCAGAAAAGGGGTCCCATTTAGCCATGTCTTGTGCAGCTGTATTATTTGTATTGGCACCAAAGCTGTCTTCAAATGGATCAGTGCCGTACTGAGCTGTCGCCTTGAATCCAGGAGTCAGGTGTAATGGGAGACCAAACGGATCAATGTCGTCTCCATCTCTATTGCTGTCCGTTTGAGGTGTCGAATTTAATATCACAGATTTGACGGGTGTTGAGTGAGAAGAACCGAGTTTTGATGAAGACTTTCTATTTTTCTTCTCTGCCATGTGAGGGGACTTAGAATGTGCATCAAAACTATGATTGGAATCCTTGATGAGATTGTTGTTGTTGGTGTGATAACTGTGTTTACTTTTACTGAGTTCACTATTGCTGGAAGACTTGAGTGGGATGCTGAATGGATCAGTGCTTATTTCATCATTAAATGTCAAATCAAATGACATCATACCAGAAGATGGTGTAGCAGCTTTGGATGACTGAGTATTTGGTTTAATCTCCAGATCAGAGAAAGACGATGATGATGAAAGACTAGAGTTATTCATTTTTTGCGGAGATGGTTTGGAGTGATTGGCCACAGAAACAGGATGGCTATTTTCAGAAGAATGTGGAGTATTGGAGGAAGGATGAGACTTAGAGGCCAACGATGGACGAGGAGGTGGAGGTGGAGCTGCTGGCGATTTGATAAAATCTTGAGGTAAAGGGGGAGGGGGTTCATCGGGTGAGGGGAGGATGAAAGAGTGAAGGTGGTGACCGTTTGAATTTGTCTGCGAGTCAGATCGGGATGATACCAAGGGAGGAAGGGATGGGCAGGGGTTGGTTCTCACACGGTTAGGAGGAGGAGGAGCTAGTATTGATGGGGATGAGAATGGTGATGATGATGATGATGATGAAGATGCTACAGACAATGGTGATTCCTGTGATGATTTAATGGGCAAGCTTTCTTTTGTCTGATGATTTACAGCTGGTGATAATCTTTGAGGGACAGGGGGAGCGGCTGAGTTGGATGAAGGAGGTACTATTTGGGGATGAGGTGTGGGAAAAGAGGAGATATGTGTCGTGTCAAAAGGGTCTTCCCAATCAGTGGGAATGAGACCCCGGCGTTTGTCTTCATAGACGTTCCCTTCGTTTACAAAGGGATCCATATCAAAACTTGCCTGTTTGCTCCCATCCGCAGGATTTTTCAACTGATTCATTGACTTTTTCTCAACAGAACTGAGTTGTGCAAACATGTCTTTGGGTGTCATAGCGGCTGTTGTTGACTTTTTAATCCCCAACAGATCTCCGAACAGATCCTCTCGGGGCTGCTTGGATTGGTCGAAGACCATATCCAGTCCGGCTTCCTGTCCAACGTTGCGAATGGGTTTGAGGAGGCTGGGATCTTCCTGCTGACCGCCGGCACCACCAGCACTGCTGGCAAATGGATTGGGGTTACCAGCAGTAGTGGCGGGCTGACCTGGGAACATACTAGTGGGAGATGTGGGGCCTGTCATCCCTGGTCTCACCATGCCAGGGTATGGCTGCCCATACCCGGCCCCAAAGGGATTCGGGACCACACCATAACCTGGTGTCCCAAAACCAGCTGGACGCATTCCCTGTTGCTGGAAGTTGGCATTGAAAGGGTCAGAGCCAAATGGATCACGATTCACAGGCAGGCCAGCATTAGGCATATTCTGTGGAAAAAAAGAGATCAAACAATGATTAACCCTAGAAGCGTCACGGGCCGATCTAATCGGCCCCAGTTTTGCCGCTGTGGCGCCAGGGCCAATCTAATCGGCCTCTCTAATTTGTCTATAAAATGCGATACGAAACCCGAACGAGCCGTCACCTCCGAGTTGACCCCATAAAAGGTTAACTTTATCATAAACACTTCCAGTTCATCGACTAACTAACGTAAACAAAGCCAATTAAGCGTACATTCACTTTCACATTCGAAAATGTTAAATTTGCCGTGGCGGTACAGCAATTATCATGTGACGCTTCTAGGGTTAAGCCTCATATAGGCTAGAGATAGATAGAAAAGATATATCCAAATTGTCCAGTAGCTTTCATCCCTTTCAGTAAAAATGACAAATATTGTCTTTGGCAATAAATACTTATATTAATTACATTTCTCAATCGTCTGGGTGCTATTTTCAAATCCAACAAACAAGCATATTTGGTAATGTCTTTTTTCATTTAAAGATAACACACACTTACAGAGCTGAAAATAAAGTAAGAGGATTGAATTATTTCAAAAGATGACAGAAATGAATCCACTTTAGTCGTATAGATTAGCAGTAAACAATTAACTCACATAGCCGGGGACGGCAGAGATGTTGTATCCCACACTTTGGCCAGGGAAAGGTCCACCAGGAAACGCATGTTGTTGTTGTGGCATGTTAACAAACGGCCCTGTCTGGATACCAGCCAAATCTCCCAGAGATGAATTTCCTGCAGGACACAAGAAAATAATTCTGTACAATTTCTTTGTCTTGAGAAATATTCAAAATTTATCAATTTCCCAATCATATACTATAAAAAAAAGATCAGAAAATGAAATAGTTTTCAAAATTTATGAATTTTCTGGTTGAGAAAGTTAATCTGAATCATAAGATACCGTTTATGGCGGTGTGGTGTCCAAGTGGTTACGGTGTTCGCCACTAGATCTGAAGGGCGGCGGTTCGATCCCCAGAAAGTACAAAAAAATATTTTTATGCACAAAATGGTTCCTAATGGTCACCAAAGCGCGCCGCCAGGGCTTTATCGGGTAGTGGTGTCTCTTAGAATACCTAGCCTTCTCGGATGGGGCAATAAACAGGAGGTCCTGTGTCTTTGTTAGGCACGTTTAAGAACCCACAACAGTTTTGAAATCGAAAAGAGTAGGCCAAATCTGGCCGCTGTCCTGGCAAAATTAATTCTACCCATACAGACAGTGAGCTCATCACCTGCTTGTCTTAATATCTTGATACAAAGCAATGACAGCTTATTAAAGCTCTCCTTACACTGTGTACCATTTACACATGAGGAACGTAATCATGGAATACTGAAAAAGAAGATGGTTTGTGAACAAGAAGGTTGATCAACAGAGCATTATAAACACTCCTCTATATTCAAAAAAGTGAATTGTCTTACCAAAATCATGACCACTTCATTGCCATAAAACTTTGCACACATATGTAAAACTGATATTTCTTATCATCTGCAAATTTTTATGAAATATTTTCCTTCGTTTTTGTGTAATGATTTGTCAAAGCAGCTGTCACTTTTTAAAATCATGTATACAAAAAAAATACCTAAACAGAGATGGAACTTCCAGAAGGCAAATTGGGAACAATTTACTGAATATATTGAAAACACTTGAGTCAGAATTCCACCAACCCAAGAAAATATAAATCGGTTCACTAAATTCATCCTTGCCAGTGCTAAGAAACATAACCCACCCTATGATACTGTGTGGCATCATGTCTGATGTATTAGCTAGCACAATATACATCAACTGTAAGAAAACCCTTAAACTCTTGAACAAAATGGTGGGAAAAAGAACTTATCACTTATGCCTCCGAAACCAAACCAGCAGCAAAAGAACAATTACAAACGGAGGGTCACAAGGGTCTGTTCTAGCACCCACACTTTTCAATGTGTACATAAGTGACATAGCTAAGACAAATGCTTTGAAATTTGGATACGCTAACGATTTCGCAATAGCAAGCCAATCTAACAATTTAGATCACCTGCAAAAGAAATTAAGCCAGGACACTGTCACCCCAGTCATATTTTGACAAGTGGCACTTAAAGATGAATACAACAAAAACTGTATGTACCCTATTCCATCTTAACAATCATGAAATAAATCAGCGTCTATCAATCTGTACAGAAAACACAACACTCCCCAACTACACCCACCCAAAATAACTAGGTGTCACACTAGACCGAGCACTCGCTCACAAACAACACCTCAAAAACACAGCAAACAAAATTCAGAAAAGAAACGGAATAATAAGAAAATTGGCTGGAACATCATGGGAAGCCACGCCTCCAGTCCTTAGAACAACGTCGACAGCACTCTGCTACAGCGTGGCAGAATAGCGTGCACCAGCCTGGACACGTTCAACTCACACTAAGAAAGTAGATCTATACACTTTTAAACGACACAATGAGGACAGTAACTGGGTCTCTCAAATCAACTCCAACATGCCACCAATCAAGACATGGACCACATGATCCTGCATTGTCCTGCAACATCTCTCCCTGGTGGCTACCCAACAACACACCGGGCTGATCTTAAAATAGCTGGAAAAGAAGCATCTGGAGGTGCGAAAACAACACGCAACTACTACTTATACAGAACTGAAGCTCTTTTAAGAGAGGATCTAGTAGTGATTAGCTATACAATATATTTTGCCATGGATGAGCATCATACTAGTACTGCTTGGTCGTGTTGTAAAGAGACCACATCCTAACAATTAGATCATACACTGCATAAAAAAAAAATATCCTAAAAAAACAACAACAAGGATTTGACACTGACCTGCGGGGGCGGCAACAGGGGTAGGCGCTGCCCAGGGGTCACTTGTCCCTGTCATCTTGGGTTGGCTGGGCATTATGAAGGTGGGGGATTTCTCCCCATCGTTTGTGATGGAATCAAACTCCAGGTTCTTTATCTGCTCAATGCCCTGAGATGATGAGAGAGGACACCGTGAAACCAACAGTGCCAGACATTCCAGCAACGGTAACATAACATCATAAAAAAAGTTCAAAAGAGTGTTGCAACACAAAATGAATCTAACGAAAGGCAAGACTTCTTAAATCTATCTTCGCTAAAACTGCTAAAATAGACCACTGGGAACGACTCCCTAGGAATTTATTTGCCGACTTTGTGATTACAATTCAAGTCTGTTATGACAGGACACAAACTTACCCTTGACCCTCTCAACCATAGTGACTGAAATTTACTTAAATCTACCATCTATGAAGCAGAGGGGGATATTTCCATATAAAAAGCAATGTAACCAACAACCAAAAAAAAAAAACCCTGGGACCTAGAAGGAACATATTATATAAAAAGAGAAAATCAGTTGGAAATTGCTGCCTTCAACTTCATCACATCACCTGCACTGACTCAATACTTTTCACTTTTGGTTTTGTTTTTTGCTTACATGATTGATATATATAGATGTGTGTGTGTGTGTGTGTGTGTGTGTGTGTGTGTGTGTGTGTGTGTGTGTGTGTATGTGTGTGTATGTGTGTATGTGTATATAATGTATGTGTATGTATATGTGTGTGTATGTGTATATGTGTTTTTGTGTGTGTGCATGCATGTGTGCGTGCATGTATGTGTGTGTGTGTGTGTGTGCGTGTGTGTGTGCAGATATATATCCTCGAGTCAGAAAAGGAAATAGCTAAGCGTGGCAAGATCAGTGATGCTATTGTAATGTTGCTATGCTGTTCTTAAAGAAAATACAAATGGTTGTTATAAACACAGGTTAGTTTCATCAAGACATGGGCACTTCTGAGTCCAGACACTACTAATACTTATATCATGCCTAAGATATTAAAAAATTCTAAAAAAGCACAAAATTATTACATGCTACAAGCCAAGTAGTTTTAAGAATTCGCAAGTCCTTTATGGGAAGTTATTTCAATAATTAAACATTAGGTTGCATTTTCAAAGTTTTTTTTTCGTTTAGTTGGTTTCTTTCACAATGAAACTTTGGTCAACAAACTAAGACACAAAGAGGCCACTGTCAGATATGAGTGCCTAAATATTAATTGACCAGTCCCTGCAAAACAAGCAATTTCTTTTATTTATTTATATTTTTATTTTTTTCTGTTGGTCTGTTTTTTATCAGCAATAAACAACAGAATTTCAATTTTTATATCTTGATATACGATTTTTTTCTAAAACAAATTTTATCTTTAAAAAAGAAAAGTGATTAAATGTGGCAAATATAAACTCATCAAATATAGCACCATCTGACACCCACTTTAAGGATGGTGTCTGCCTGATCCTCCAAGTCCAACAGGTTAGCTTGCTGTTCTTCTCGACTTCCATTGACGGGTGCGTTGTTGGGTGGAACCTGCATAGCACATTGGCAAACACAACGGCAAAAATCAGTATGCAAAATAAGAGTATATTGGATACTGAAAAAAACATTAGATCAACAAACAGCATGACGGATCCAAATACCAACGACCAAAAGTCATAGAGTCGTCTTCTCTCTAGATGCAAACTTAGTAATGATGATGATAAAATATGATCAGTGTTAATAATTCATGCTAGCAGTAAGATAATTTTTAAAAAGCAGTATGAGAAGTAAATCACCTGAGGACAAAATATAAAATTTAAAAAACAAAGAGGTCCATTTTTAGAGAATATTCTGGCAATCTACACGTGTAAAATATAGGGGGAATGTGCAGGCATTAAATAAGATTCTCAGGAGATCATTATCAATGGAAATAGATAGGGGAAATCAATTCTCATGCCAAGACACCACCCCTCACAATGATGAACAGATGATGATGTTAACAATGACTGCCAAAGAAGGAGGATAATGATGAAGATGCTAATGTTAAAATTGAATATATTCATTGCCACAGCAACTACTTATTCATTCAATTTACATGTTAGATATTCCTAATACAAGGTTTAAGCATTTCATATAAGATATATGTGTGGATATAAATGTGAAAGATTCAATTAAGTGTTTTTCTAAAGTCCAGTTAGTAAGACTTTTTCAAACATTAATCAACTTTCTAACCGTATACTTATACCACAAAAACAGATCAGACGATGAAATAGTTTTTTAAAAATGTATGCTTTCTTCGACATATATTATAGAAGTACTTTTCAGAAAGGATCATATTGTTGTTAGACATATTTCACCATGGATGAGCATCATACATCCATGGATACTAAAAGACACACATTACAATTACATACAAACAGAATGAAGAATCTATATATCAACTACCAGAACTCATAGTCTCTTCTCCTTAAAAAGTCTGCGTTGAGAGTATTTAAATTGATTTTTTTATGAATAACACTAATTTGTCTGTATGAATGAACAGTAAGAGACCCCAAGCAGAGGCATGTTCCCTGCAACTGCCTGCTTAGTCTTCACTGCCAGGATAAGTATAGATATCAATAAGAAGAAAATAATCATTGAAAACCCTTCCAAAAACCTTACTTCCCAGCACTGGACCAACACTGCATC
>JAUELH010305535.1:0-15367 GCA_031471375.1 Hermissenda crassicornis | reverse complement strand
AGTGGGCTCCTCACCTGCTTCTCTTAAATCTTGATGCAAAGCAATTACAACTTATTAAAGCTATCATTACACTGCAACTATCGTCTTATACTCCAGTATGGACTAAGTGCTTGTTTTTTAACTTTTTTTATTTATTGATATTCCAAAGAAACTGACACATTCCATTTCAGTTTCAAGACACCACCTCCGAAATTAGATAATATCGATACTATTACTATTATATTATCAATAGCGTAATGAATAGCATTCTTCGTTTTATACAATTAAAAAACCCTTGAAATTTGTAGAACGGATTGGTAAGATACAATTGATGAACTGATATTTTTGTATACTTTTGTTTATATTTATAAAACAGGCCTGAACATCATCGGTAAATCGTTGTCAATATCGATACTCAAACACACACAGATAATGACAACAAGACGTTAATCGTTGAGCACAAATTGATACTATTACACTGATATCACAAAGTAATTCAACATTTATAGGAGTTAAACTCGTGAAATGATTCTTAAATTGGTAGGCTATGTGCATCTAGCGTTTTGTTACACTTACTTGAGTTGGTAAATTCAATATCTACACCACTGCGAAATATCGATATACTGAATCGATATACACATGATTATGAAAAAGGGATCCCAGCGACGACAGCTTCAAATGATTGTGAAGGCTATCGGCTGACGCCATTTTGGTGCTTAACGACTTCGAGGTTGTGACTCGTTTTCAAAATAGTAAGTCTCAATGTGAACACTTTCCCCTCAGTTTGATTTTGTTTATGTTTTGCTATGTCTACTTTCGTTTTCTGCAAAAAAGAAAATAATTCAATTAAGAGAAAAGAGAAAATGAAGGTTGTATTATTAAAAAACAAGTATTGAAATAATGTCAACCAGGGAATGTTTATGTTTTGTCTCACTGTCTTTGTCGAGTTTTCCCTTTCAACAACAACCAAGCTTTCTCGCATCATCCAACGCCAACAGTTTCCATCATGGCAATTGATGAATGGAAATCTAATTGTCCACCCTTTCAGGTTCGGATGTGATGCGCAAATTTTAGTTTGGGCTATTAGTTGTTTATATATAAATCCTTGTGTGGAAGGAGACGCAACTTTTAAAATATAGGCCATCAACTATGTATGGTATGGCTGTATTATGATGACTAAGCTGTGGTCTACTTCACTACACTACTGTACTAGTACTACTAACTGAACTACTCCCACAACTTTCCTTCCCCATTTCAATTCTTTGAATGCTGTTTCTGTCTCAGTTCAGTCAAACATTTAGTTTTAGTGGGGCCAGGGGAATTTTTGAGGTTGATTAATTTTTGTACTTTTGTGTGTGTGTTATCTTTTTTCTAAATTAAATTTATTGTGGCTCTCATGACTCATGATGGCCATGCCACACCACTATATTATTATGAATTGTATTAACTATAATAATTTTATAGAAATAACTCTATCTTAGCTAACACACAAACCCATATCATGAAAATTGAGTCCTGTAATACTACTAATAATAATGATTTGTTGTTGAGTAGTATGAGTCATGAGAGGACTATCTATGACTAACTAACACTAACACTACTTACACTTACACACTTACACTACACTGCATACACACTACACTACACTATTTAAATTTATACTTATTTCTGTTTATACTTTTTTATATTATACTTTAACTTTTATACTTTAACTTTAGAATGTGAGTATGAGAGTGCTGAATTAAATGAAACCATAGCTTAGACTCTATCTCTATTAAAAATACTAATGGTGTATAGTTAGTATTAGTAGTATATCATATATATATATATATATATAGTATTAAAAAAAAGGATTGTCTTGACTCAGTTAATGAACTTGATTTGATTTCGATTGTGATACTGAAACTAATAAACTACAACCATTTGATCACAAACTATCAAACAAGTGACTCAATTACTTATTCAGACCACGGCCTACTTAACTTAATATCTGTAATATATAATATGAAATAATTATGATATACTGAATATAGCATTCTTGGAATGGAGCGATAAACAGGAGGTCCTGTGTCTATGTTAGGCACGTTAAAGAACCCATGGCAGTTTCAAAATCGAAAAGAAAAAATAATTCTACCCATACCGACAGTGGGCTCATCACCTGCTTGTCTATAACCTTGATGCAAAGCAATTAAAGCTTAAAGCTATCCTTACACTGCAGTGCGGTACATAAGTTAATTTGATCAAGAAAGAAGAAAGTCTGTGTGAAATCCAATTTAGTATCATTTGCACAAAACAAAAATCATACTGATACTTTTCTTCCTCCCTTCAGTGAACAGAAATTATTCAAATTTTTTTATTAATAGTATTAGTATAGATACATGTTAACTAGAGTTGGATCCTATCCGCAACTTTTCTGATCCGCGGACAACCGGATAGGGATCGAAATTGTCCACGGATAATGGACGGATACACGGATAAATAAATCTGATCAGCAAACGAGAGAGTGGTGGGAGCTGGGGCAGCTCGCAGCGGCGTTGCAAGCACAAGGGAAAGTAATAGTATGATTATGATGGATCAAATGCGTGGTAAGACACCAAACTAGCGCATAATGATACCGCACACGCATACACTATACAGTTTTATTAATTATTAATGCCTACTCAAAATTCTGAAAAGTTACTGCTTGAAAAAAGTCAATTATAAGAAGATAATGACCTATTAGTCTTTATCAATCTTTTATTCTTCTTCCCACGGAGATGTATGCTTCGCACCGGTCGCAGAAAGAAAAAATCCTCACAATAATGCAGAGGGATGTTTTTATCAACCAACCAACATACAACGAACGAAAAGTAGCAAAAATCCAAGCCATCTCGAGCTCTCTATTTTGATTGTCGTTGCGGGCGGTCCAAGGCAAGGCGACAAATTTGAAACCTGTTTCTCAACCCCCCCCCCCCCCCCTTGTGCAGCGCTCTATCACAACAGGGTGAGAACGTGTACCACTCTTTTATATGAGATGCTCTCGCCTCCCACTCTCCTCACTGATCTCATGCGTCGCTGTCTGCTGGGTTGAGTGGTTGGTTGATTTGTGTCTCACGAATATAATAACCACTCGTCCGTCCGTCCGTTTATCCTATATCCGCTATATCCGAAATGATTTTATCCTTTGTCCGTACGTTCCCAGGTTATCCCAGGATAACGAATATATCCGGATGTGCGATACAACTCTAATGTCAACCATATCTGAGTTAGATTATCCAGCAAAATTTAATCATGCATATATGTCGGCCTTGTGTTGATATGTCCATACATGATACATACATTTAATCATGCATTTTGTCTTTGTACACATACAATACTCTTGGGCAGTCAGTTGTCAAGCTTAACTTACTTTCTCTATTATTTAAAAAAAATCAAAGATGAGTATTGAGATGAGATGACGGAGGACAAAACGTTTTCATGAGAAATGGCAAGTCCATTATCAAGTCCAGATGGTTCTGTTCTGATGAACATTCCCATTGTGCCTGTGATGGATAGCATCGTCACCGAGGATGGAATGGGGATGGTACTAAAAACAGAAGTGGAACACGAACTAGAGGCAGTAGATGCTCATGATGAAGAAGATCAAGACATCAATCAAATGCTCAATTCAGTCAACGCAGATGGGCGTAAGTTTATGTTTTTATTACATATTTAGTATTTTTATAAAAAAGCATAACCCTACATTTGAGTCAGTATTCCTCATGCTCTATGGGACAAGAAAACAAGATTGAGTTTGAGGAATGCATACAACCCCATTTTGTTTAGGGCGGGAGACAATTTTTATAATATAATTTTCCCTTGTAACTGTAATTCAATGTCAACGTCACTCCACTGAGACATGATGCGCAGTGTTGACTGTGTCATCACTTGGAGGTTTTTGGTTACAGTGTGGGGGTAGAGACTTTCATGTGACACTCACAAGGTCGCTTTCAATGCAATAAAATGAATTTATGCAAATGTACTTTTTCCCTCTCTAATTAAAGTTGGTGGAGTGAAAATTCGTTTGAGGAATGATTTATCCAAAGGTAGAATGTGGTCCAAGGAAGGGAATAGATGATTATTTGTTGAGTGTGTATGATTTGAGAATTTACAGAAATGATCTTAGTTTAAAAACCAAAATTGCACAACTTGAAGAACTGTTTGTCATCATTATTAATTAAATGTCCTCTATGTATGTATGATGTAATTATTTTTCAGAGCTGATACGAACCAGCCATTCAGCCCTCCAGTCTCTGCTATCAGGCACTTCTGTCTCCCAAATACTGAACCAACAAGGTGGCATCCAGGTTGTGACATTACCAACAGCACAAGATGTAATCAGTCTGCCAACAGATGGTATCCAGTTCATTCCAACAAAATATTTTGGTCTTGTTGCCATTCCGCAGACTGTGTCACAAGGGGGGAAACTGGAAGGCACAAGTTTGTACACAACTTTTTTTTTTCTCATTGTAGTTTAAAATGAAATTGAAATTGATGAAATTAATAGCTTAAAGCTACTTTTAATGGTAATGAAGCCCAAAGAAAGGATAATAGGTGGGGAGAGGATAAGAGTAAGTCCCACCTCTCCATGAAATATTTCGCAACAGAATACAGTGCTGATTTGTGCGCTTAAAGAGAACATAACTAGTGATAATCGTATACACACCATAGCAGTTTCAATTATCATTGATTATTTCATGCAATATTATGAAGGTATGAGTGAAAGAATGCGTAAAGGTGTAAGGTGCAATCATTAATTGTGGTAGCTCTGTTCCATGCTTACCAGGTATCCAGATGGTTCAAAGTGTAGATGGATCCGATCTGAATGTGGTCAGCTTGGACAACAATGCCACCATCATCATGCCTCCTGCTGCAGCATCCCCAGAACCTCCCCCTGGCTGCCCTTCGTGGGCTGCACGCCTCAAGAAATGTGAGGTGAGTGACTGTATTGCTTTCATGACTGTCTTTTTTACTTTTACTCCTCAGGGTCCTCCTGAGGAGTAAAAGTTCTTCTTATCTCCGTCATTTTGCCTTCCAACTAATTATGAGGAATTGTGTAAAAAGCTAACAGTTTCTATTTAATCTCATCTCAGAAATGATGCTGTTTAGTTTTTCAACAATCAACAACTTTTTGTTTCTATATTTTGTATCAGAAAATTGGGGACTCCTACCGTGGCTATGTTGAAAATGAGGTCAACTTGGATGTAATCCTTACATTGCACAAACAACAAACCAACAGTTTCTGGGGTACGCGTCAGTCACCGAGCACAGCGAAGACATCAACAAGACTCATGTGGAAGTCTCAATATGTGCCGTTTGATGGCATCCCCTTCATCAACTCAGGTAGGATATGAGTTCCGGTATAATTGTTTCTCATCTCCCTTTCTTTATGCTCTGTCTGATAATAAAATTTGAGATTTGGGTGAGTATGTTAACGGTTGACTTAACTCTATTCACCTTCCACACCTGATTATCACTGAATTATTATGTCATTATGTGATATTTAGTTTCTTTGCCATTCTGTGACATGGAGACTTTCCTCATAGTTTTGTCCACAAAAGGTAATCAAATGCTAATGTCATTCCATTTGTAAGTGAATGTCACAGTCTAAAATTAGCCCTTGCATTATGTAATCAGCATTTCTACAGGCATGTCTTTTTCGATGCACAAATATGTTCTATTTTGCAAGCTGACGAAGAAATTATATAGACCTCAGGTTCACAGACTTTACAGGTTAAGCAAGTCTACCTGTCAGACATTCTGGCATCAAAACAGAATGAGGACAATTATATTTAGGTGTCATTTCTACCTTTACAGGGAGTCGGGCCGTGGTGATGGAGTGTCAGTATGGGCCAAGACGTAAAGGGGCTGGCAAGAAAAGTCACTGTCCTACCGACAGTGCGGGTGGATTCAGGCAAACATGTCCTGCCAGGTAATGAGAACATTTGTGGTTTCTACAAGTTACTCTTCTCATTGAGCATTTTACTTTCTCTGTACCTGACCCTGTTTACTGTCATCAGAAGCACCTTTCTCGCCTGAATGATTAAAGTGTGTTTTTTGTGAGGTAAAAGTAAGATCATGTTGACAGATTTTAGTGCGTATATGTCACATATATTGTCAGTTTACAATATCCAAAATTGAAAAGTTTTTGAAAACCATTGTAATTGAAAATCGAGTGATTGAATTTTCAGAACAACCTCTTTTTTTTTTTTTTTTTTTTTGTAATCATGATTTCAATCTTTGATTATGCATAGACTATATATTTTTTTGAATTTTAAAAATCCACCAGAATCTATGTAAAGAAAGTACGCAAGTTTCCTACATATGCTGTGAATCTCAACATGGACAAGAAAAGTATCCGAATAGCAATGGACAAAGCTTTCCATGAATTGCGGGAAAAGGGCCAAGATGTCTGGGGGGAGGACAGGTGAGATTTGAAAGGAGACAATTTATTTTTTTGTTAAGAATATGACATTGTGCATAGATTGAGGGTGAGTAATTTGGTCTGGCCACATTAATTAGTGACACACTAAATTGGTCATTAAAACGTGAAATCTTACAATGTTGTAATTTTTTAATTAATTTGAAGATCACATGATAAACAAGCAGACAAGCAAAGCACCAGTGCATTGTCTGACTTTTGGCAATCACTCCTCTACATATTAGCATGGCTTATTTTTAATACACCAGCATCTCTTGTTAAACAAAACCAATTCACTTTCTGGAACTGCATTTTCTCATCCTTAGATATTATGTCCAGCTTCCATCAGAAGAGGCACACGATTACCATGAAATTATTGGGGGGCCAGAATTTACAAAACCGGAACCTCCTCTGGTAGCACAGGAAGAAATGGTGCCATTGGAACCTGCTGTGGGGAAATGTCATGTCCCTGCAAGAATTCACCCGAGGGTTTTAGACAAGATCCGATTTATGGTGGCCAATGGAGAAATGAGGCTTTATGCAATTCGGAAACAATTAAGGTATTACAGATTTTTATTGATCTCCTTTGTTGTTTATTACCTCCATGTCTTCTCTCTGTGGGTAAATGATAATTTTTATTCCAGTGTAGGCAGTTAGAGGATGTCTCTGGTAGGTAGACTCCTTCTGTTCTCGTATTTTCTATATCCTGAGCATTACAATGAGTTGTAATGTGCTGATGTGTGCTCATTTTCCTGAAATGTAGCGACTATGTTATTATCACTCTGCTATCATGACTGGGTGGTTTGTCACCATTGCGGCTAGTGTTTCTATGCCCGGTCACTGTGTCGTGAGTCGGGTGAGCCAGTGGTGTAATAGTGGTTAAGTCACTAGCTTTTGGTTCAAGAGGTCCAGGGTTCGAATCCTGGTGGTGACACTGGGTTATTTCAAGGCTCAATCCCACACAGCTTTATCACAGATGGACTATAAAATCGGGATTGTGACCTTTTAAATAACCTTCATGTTTTGAAATGGGTGTTAAACTAAAAACTTTGAAACGTTTTGTGTTTTGAGCGATGTGTGTACATGTGTATGTGCGTGTATAAAGAATTACTCTCATGTCAATACCTGCTTTTAGCGACACACTTTTTGTGTCCAATTTTAGATAGATGTAATATAAATTTAATGAAGTCGTTTGCTGTTGAGACAATTCATAACTACCACAAAACAAACAAAAAAAAATTAAAGATTTTATCTGGTATTTTAAAAAATGAATTTATTTGTTGCAATTTGAAATTAAATCTTTATAATTTGTTGTCTTCAGGAAGTTTGTTTTGAGAGATCTATACCGGGGCTCTAGACAAGTGCCAGAACGGCATGACCTGACCGTCTTTCCAACAGTAAACGACCTGAAGAACCACATCCACCAGGCTCTTACTGATATCCAAAATGGAACACTCACCAGCTTTGCCCCCCTGACCCCACCCATGGTATGCAGACTGGTAGCACCCTATCCATTATGCTTTAGGTAGCATTGTTGTATGTATAGTAGTTAAAAAAACGAGCATTGTCATGGCAATGCAGAAAATGGCTCAATTGAAGTTTTTAGAAAGATTGCAGAATAGCAAAAATCCTTGGGATCAAAATATTAAAAATACTTAAATCTGGCCGGTTCTATTCGGTAATGAAGAAAAAAGGTGGCAGTAGTCGACTAACAGCAAAAATGTGGTTTTACAGACAGCTATTGGAAATAAGCTACACTGACAGAATGTAACTTTTGTCCACTGTTCACAGGCGCAAACTTGAAATCTAGGGCATGCAGTAATGAACAAAATGTGTCAATATAATTCAGGGTAAAATGGACGAAAAGAGAAGAAGGGGCAGACCATCAATATGGTACACAGACAACATCGGCAAGAAGACTGAACAATCGGTGATGTCACTCTACAAAAGTGCGAGGGATAGAGACATCGACATTGTCGGCTACTTTCACAAGTTACAGGGAACAGGATATCCCAGTCAATGATGAATGTTTCTCTGGGGAAACAAGTAAAGACTATATTTGCTTCCTGTTCATTGCATCTTTTTTTTTCACCTCTTTTTTCAAGAAATTATGGTTTTAACTTTTGCATATATTGTATCCTCAACAGGATCTGCAGGTGCATTGTGTTGAATCTCAAATCAAAGAAGAGAGTGAGAAAGAGGGCAAGAGTCAGGAGGAGAGATCCGAGTTGCCCACCCTTTGGACAGGTTCAGCCATGCCGGAGACGGTCACTGTGACCCTGACACAGAATCCAGAAGAAGGTTGGTGTGGGTCAATGTCACAGCGTAACCATTAGTCAGTGCGCTCGTTCTTGAGTTAGATGGTATAATGTCTATAGGTACCCAAAGAAAATGTTCCCATGGGTATTATGACTTAAAATTGTATTGTTCTGCCACGTCATTGTGATGGTTTGATGATTAAATTCATTCAAATGTGTTGCTATGTTTATTTGATAACAATCATTGTCTATTTCTCCTGATAAAAGGATTTCAAAAATGTGCAGTGCCGTTGTAGCGTTGGGTATTTTAACCACCTTGAAATATTTTTTCTGCCTCCAGATGGTCATCACATAATATCTCGTATCGAGACTCACCTAAGTGATGGTACCACCCAAGTCAGCACAACCTTGACCCCTGAAACAGCTCAGCTATTGGCTCGTCTTCAACCAGGACTCTTCCGAACAGGGAGTTTGGTAAGTGTAATGTGTGAAGTGGTATAGTCTTGTGCCAGTTATGCATTATTTATTCAGGACCAAGATAAATTTCTATGCTATAATGCTTTTATGGTTAACCCGGCTCATCTGTTATCCAGCCCAAGCACTTAGATTTGGGAACCAACTTGGTTTTTCTCTGTATGATTCTGTGGCATGCCACGCCCACAGTACCAACCAACATGGTCCTTTTATTGTTGTGAAATCGAATACATCCTCTGCAGTAATTGTTTGTGAAATTGAATAATTCTAGGTCTGTCGAGTATGGTTGAGGTTAGTAAAAATGGAGATTATACCAGAAACCATAACGCTTGATGTAGATTTTATCATGAGCAGTTGCCATACTATTGACCTTGTTAATTGGCGTTTGATGTTTGATGTACGTCTCCTCATGACAGCAAATGGAAGGAAGCCAGATGCCATCCACCCCAACTTTGATGTCGGAAGTTGGGGACTCAACGACTGACACGACCCATGACCTGACCCAGCCAGTTCAGGTGATTCCAGACCTGGATATGACCCCGTTGGTGGAAGGTGCTCATGGAATGACGACATTTGACGCAGCTCAATTAACAAACATGGTAGACATTGATGGAAATGTTCATATATCTGGTATGATGGACGATGTAGACGCGGCCCACAGCATGTCCAGCATGGTCAAGTCACAATCAGCTTCTCACACCATCTCGGGCATCCACCACCTTGACCACCGGTCTGCCCACCACATGCCCAGCCTTGTGGATGCGGACACTGCAAACCTTGCCAGTATTGTCACATCTGACCACGGTCATCTCACAACCTTGACCCCGGGTCACATCTCCATGTTGACCTCGGTTGATTCCGATGCCATGTCGCAGATGGTGTCTTCCGGTGCTGCTCATCTCAGCATTATCTCGGATTCCAACAACCACGTGGATTCTATGAGTCTGGTGTCTGCAGATGAAGCATCTGTGGGTGATAGTCTTTCCGGGGAGGTTGCCCAGTTTGGTGAGGAGCACTGCGTGCCTGGAATGGCCAAGACTCATCTCGGTTGTGACGAAGGGTCTGAGCCAAACCTGGAGAGTGATAAAATTGCTCTTCACATGACAGCAGGTGAGTGACTCACACTGTATACCCAATTTTTGATAATTCTGGAACTGTGTTGGCACACAGTGTTCAATCAGACTGCATGCATGTTTGAAATTATGAAAGTCTAATCATAGAATTGCGAAATGTAATCTAAAGTATGTATGCGTCAGGTGTTTTTGTTTTTAGAACATTAGAGAGCACTTAAAGTCATGCAGTCCATGGAAAAGTAAGATGATAGGATGAGTTAAGATATCAAATAATAATAATAATAAATAGCATTTATATAGCGCATATCCATATAGCAGTGCTCTATGCGCTTTACAACCATTCACAGGTACATATTTTACACCAATAGACAAATGATACAATTATATAAAAAGAAGCCATGCATAAAAAGGCAATCAATACACAAATGAAACAAAACGTCAATAAATGTGATTTACAAACAAGAGTAGACCCTAGCAGAGGTGTCAAGTGTGTCATTAATCTGCCATGTGCTGAAGTTGGAGGCAGCAGACTGGCCTATGAGATGATGGCCTATGAGATGATGGCCGGGTGATAGCCTGGGCCCCTTGTGATGTCATTTGTGTTGATCCTGTGGACTCTGAAACCTTTAGAGATGTTGACATTTTGTTTTGTTTTGTTTTTCTTATAATCCAGATCAAGAAATTGGAATGGCCAGGCTTGAGAACAAAGTGTCTATACTATGAGGATGGAATCTGAAAACATTTCTATATATATGTAAAGTAGCTTATAAAAAACTTATAACGACAAGGATATTATGTACCTTCACTGCCACTGATTACGTGGATGTGTGTATGTGCTTCTGTGGTAATGAGATCTGACAAGACAAGGGCCAGATGACACTCAGTTTAGCTTTTCAAACCTGGTGCTTGTGTATTTGTGTGTGTGTAAATATTCAATCTATATAATATTGTGTTTAGTCGATTTACGGTGGAATCAACCAAGTGGAGGAAATGGCTTGTGGATGATTCTCTCATTCTCTTGTGTGTGTAGTGTTTGATGATGAGACTAAATCTAAGTTAAAGACTTAACAGAATTTGACGACGCTGTGTCAGACAGTGCACAATCAAAAATGGAGATTGACACTGACAGAAATTGATTTATGTTTCTTGGATATACAGCAAATAATCTCTCAGTTGGAAAATGTTCATTCTTACAGACTGATAGTCCACCGGTATTGTGTTCAACTAAGCATGTTCTTGTAGCTCTGTGGAGACAGGATTTATTACGTCTGGTTGTGAATCCAAGACTTGGATTGCAATGAAATTATGAGATATTTGATTGTCAAAATTTCATTATCATTACGTTGGTTGGGGCCAAATTACCCAAATAAAATTTGAAGGACAGATAAAAAGGATTGACCAGATAGATTTGATAAGTGAGATAATTTGAGAAGTATATCCAATAGCCAGGGGTTGCCAGGGTGAAAACTCGCTGAACATGACGTCAAGATTTTCATCGAATATGAAATGACTTCTTTTAAGAAAATCAACAAGAAAATATCAACAAACAAGGCCAATCAGTTGCTTTGTATTCATGCCAAATTGTTGCCATTTGAATTGCTAAGACTATTAATTATTCCAAAGCCTGCCACAGGTATTTTAAACTGGTGGCAAAATCTCACATGTTGATTTAACTCTGCCCTTTTTGCTAAAATATTCCCCCTCAATATAGTTACTAGTAGAGTTGAGTTGAACATTAATCTTGCCATTTTGGTCACATGATCTGGTAAATCTGTGACTGTTGCTACGGTTCATTTGACTCTTCCTTATCATCTCACTTTACATTGAGATTGTTTTCCCATTGACTATATGTATGGTTGAACTATTTATTTTATTTTTCTTTCTAGTTTTTTTCCCTTCCACTTTCTCAACCATGGCATTCATACTTATATTCTGAGCTGTCCATGTCAGTGGTGTAAAAGAGAATTGGGCACACTTGACTCCAAATGTGCACTCTACAACTACAAGCCACAAGCTCTTACTGGTACAGAACGTTAGAACAGCTCACAGGGCAGCTTACTTCTTAAGTCTCCTATTTCCCTCTTCAATGGTGTTTTGAACATATTCTTTCTTTCTTTATCAAATTTCCTTTTTTGTACCACATTGCAGTGTAAGGTTTGAACATATTGTGGTGCATAAAACGAAAAAGGCATTTTTTTTACTTGATATAGTGAAAGCCAATTGTTTGGGGTTTTTTTGTGTTTTTTTTTAAAGATTGTATTTCAGTGAAAATCCATGCCATTCATCATCTGATCATGAAAATTCCAAATGCTCAAGGTTAAAGAACCAGACAATTGCTTACTTGGCCACTGTTTATTGTTTTTGATTTATATTGATTCATATCTCGTGTTCACATGTAACCAAATATGTAAATATTGTATTGTAAAAAAACAATTCTATTGGCCCTAAAGCTGTTGAACAATTTGGCTCAATGAATTGACCCCATGCTTGATCAAAATCAAAATTTGACTGAAATCAAAACTGTATTTTTGATAAGTGATAGTGACCTGGCCACAAGATTTAACACCAGGCTGGCTGTGATTGATTGGAGTGAGTATTCAATTGAATACTGGTTTACGTCACACAAGGGCCCTGGTGTGCTAAGTTAGATGGAAAGAACCATACATAATTAATCTCAATGATGATCTGTCGTGATGCGTTTTAATCTCCTCCATATTCAAACAAATAGCTGGTCAAATATCACCATGTATTGACACTCAATAATTTTGATTGTTGTATTATATGATACAGTTATTTATATATATGATATGTATGATATATATATATAAATGATTCAGTGCCTTTGGTCGGTGTCATGAAATGGTAACTGTCTCACGATAATTAACACGAAGTCAGGAAGGTAAAATTGCAATTGATTAATTTGCAATGATTGTAAGGTGACATGTTAACGTGTTTGGAATATTTATGAGTGTCCTGGTTTAAACTAACAAGCTTGGAGGAGAAAGTCTAAGGAAGTCATAGTTAACAATGACCTGGATATCGGAATTTATATTTTCCTTCAATGTTCAACCTTATTATAACTAGTTGGCCATACAAATTGGTCCATTCTTCAATATCGCCATACATTCAGACTAATTTGTAGGTTTTTAACCATAAGTATTGAATTGAGATTTTAAAACTGCACATTGATTAAATGTTGGTCACAGACCCAAGCATTGATATGACATGTTACATGGCATTGGCTTTTCCCAAAAAAAATTATCAGCACTGACTTCCCCGCAATAGCAATAAAAAAGAGCAAAATTTTATTCATTTTATAAGGGCCGCAAGATTTTATGCTGTGATGAAGAATTGTGTGGAACTTCATGTCAAGTTTGAGTAAATGGCCATCTAATCAAGACGAAAGCCTGCCTTAATGACACCACTGACTAGATTGATAGAATATGTACTTATATGATATTTATTTATCCCTTTTCACGACTACCACCGGTCTAAGACTGCCATTATCCATTATCATATTTATTTCTCCGGTGGCTGTCATTGGATAGGTTGACTCTGTACATATATACTACATTGATGACTCAGACTGTGATCATGTTATTAACTTTTAGATGCAATGCAATGGGTTGTGACCCAAAATCAAAACAAAGAAACATCTGAACAACAAAACATTCAATTCCAATACACCAACAAAAAAACAAACAAACCAATGTTCGTCTGAAATCACCTCTTTCCCGAGAAATAAAGATATGATTATGATAAAAGAATTCTTTTACATATTGTATCACTTTGATAAGGGTTGGACTGTTCATCATTAATTTTGTAAATAAATGTCTTCAAACTTCAAAATATAGAATAGCTCATGTAAAAAAATAAAAGAAAGACACCACCGCTGTTTTTGATATGTGTGATGCAAGTGTAATTGCCAAAAGATGGCACATCATCATTGTGATGTATAAAAGTAATTTCTCTTTTCTTTTTAACCTCTTAACAGCTTGAAGGATAATTTGACAGTTAGTTGATGAACTCTTTTTAAAACAATTAATATAAAAAGTCTAGATCTGTTTAGTAGACGGGTGTGGGCGCATTATAAATGATCTTCATTATTATAATTATTATTATTAAAATGGGAATCTTGTGATTATGAAGCAAAAACATTTTTGTTGTCACAGGTTCACTTTAATTTGTCATGCACATGTAATTTTGAAATGAATAGTAAAGTCTGCAGCAAATCATGTGGAAATGTTTCTGATTCTCAGTGCCACAGTAACAGAATCTGTCCTCACACATACTATTACTATTATTATATTCACGCTATATATGCATGACGATGAGGTGGCCCAGTAGACTGCAACCCAAGTGACCCGAATTCGAGCCCCGCTTGAGCTCTTTTGACTAATTCCTGGGCAGGATTATCTCACCACATTGTCTACTTGGACAGCATAGTTAATGCTTGATGTTGTGTCAACACAAGGGCAAATTTGATTGATTTTTAATTTTTAATTGACCATGAGACAGAGTCTACAGAGATATATATTCAAAAATCTCAAACCTCATAGTAGACTTTGCATCCATCACCAAATTTAAAAAATAAGGAATCATTTTGAATTGTTAATTTTGAAGATTCATAGAATGATATTTATGAGAACCTCGTCAAACTAAATTTTCTTATTGATAAACGACAATAAAATGTGAACATTTTTCTTTGATCCGGAAAAAGTTATATATATGTAAAAAACTATTTGATAGTTTTTGTGTCTTGTTGGCTGGGTTGTTTTTTAGCCCACCTGGAATGGTGAACCATATTTATTGGCCCTGTGCCATTTGTTTTTTTAAATCCCAGTTGTTTTTATTGTCAATTGTTTTCATCAGTACCATTTTCTTGTCATACATGGCGACATTGTATCTTTCTTTATTGGTTTTCATGAGAAGAGCAACTAATTGACTTTGTATTCACAACCCAATGATACGCCCACGCGGCAAGCTCCTCCCAGTTTACCAATAAACTGTGGAGTTGACGCACCCGGGCAACAGAATTTCATTCTTTATTGGTTTTTATGAGAATGGCAACTAACTGAGTGTTGTTCACAAACCATTGAATGAACACAATCCTGCTCTTCTCTTTGTCTTCTATCAAGACTCCC
>JAUELH010304428.1:2813-15371 GCA_031471375.1 Hermissenda crassicornis | reverse complement strand
TCTCTCTCTCTCTCTCTCTCACCCCACCTCTCCCCTCCTTCCCCATCTCCCTCTTACCCTACACGTTCAGACAAATGCTGTTTTCATTTGACACTTGGATTAATTGTTTCTACACATTATTGATTGGTTTCCGTTGATTAATGCTTTGATTACTGAGTCTGTGAAATTTAAAGGTCACCAGAAGAGTTGTATTAGCTATTACTTTTGTTGCAATACCATTGCTGCCTTTATGTTCATGTTTTTGTTGAGAGTGTGAAGGACTCAATGTCACTGATCCCAAGTAGTTTGAGGTAGAGTCTAGTCTACTTCTGTTCCCCCTTTATCTAATGTTCTCATCTTGCTATTACCCACAACTTAATTGTCTTCTCTATTCAAACTCACTGTTTTCCATATTTCCATTAGGAAATTTTGTTGGGTTTTAAAAAAAAAAAATGTTTTTGTTGGTTTGGTTTTTTTTGCGTGGTTTTTGTTTTTTGCTTTCAATGAAAAAATAACAGAAGATGCCATGAAAATCAGCTGAGTCATTTATCTTGTGAATATATTTATTTCAATACAATTGATTTCAATCCCACTGTGTACATATATATCACATACATGTTTGCATATTTCGTTTTCTTTCTTTCCCAACAGAATTGTCAAAATAAGATTGAAATGAAAACTGTACTCATAGATGATAGCAATAGGTCTGTTGGTGTAAATGTGACTGAAGATACTGATAGGTTAGACTCATATCAAGGTAACTCTGCAGAACATTGTTCCCAGGTGGATTTTGGTGGAGGATTTTCGAAACAAGGAAACCAGTGTCTAGTTGATGTAAGAACAGATGATGACAAATTAAGAGAGGTCAACGAAACAAATAGTGCTCTTTCTGTTTCTAACAATTCAGACAAAGTGAATTTGGACGATGTTATTCTTGTAGATAGTAGTGGTATGAATGGTATCTTAGTAGACGATTCTTTAACTGGTCGTGATTCTGCTGAAGAGGATGATGGTAAAATCCTTATTGCCAGCAGAGCTAACGTAATGTTGCATAACTATACACAACATTTAGTAGAAAACTTCTGGAATTCGGACATGGAAAAACTGGTTCACCCAAGGAAAGGAATTTATCTGACTTTACAAGAAGCTTTAGGCTGTTCTGTACTTCCTCGCAACATATCTGTCCGCCAGTTTCAGGAGGAAGAGGAGAAAAATATCACTGATGCGATGGCTGCTGGCCAAGTTGATGGGAAGACGGGCAAAGTTGTAGACATGACTTCTGGGAGTATCCTCATTTTTTCAGAAGCTCTGCGAAGTATCTTGGTGGTTCAGTGCTCATTTGATGGAAATACCAGTCCTGATTCTACTATACAAAGTTTGAAACAAGAGTTGGGTGAAGGCTTATTTGACCTACTCTGTGAGGGGAAAGCAACCAAAGATATTTATGTTCTCGACAAGAAAGATGGCAAGCGATACACAATTCCACAGGCAATTTCTCACTCCCTCCTGTGTGTTAATACGGCGACAGTGAGAGACAGGGTGACAGAGGATTGGTTGACATGGGATGACGCCATCAAACACGGACTGGTCTTCAACAAACAAGCCAAGTGCCTATCACAAATTGTCCTTAGTCCTAGATTTGATCCAGATTTGGAACTGTTTGCTTATAAACTTGATGATAATGCAAAGACACTGACACTGTCAGATTTGATGAAAGAAAAGCTTGTGGATGTTTACACTGAGGAGATATTTGATGCTGAAAATGAGAGGTGGCTTACTTTAGAAGAGGCTGTTAGAAGGAAAATTGTTGACCCATTTTTGAACAGATATAACCACAATGTCCTTGATCAGACGATTCCGTTGTTGGAGGCTGTAAAGTCTGGTTACATTAATGACGTTTGTGGAGGGCAGGCGTTGTCCTTCCGCCAATCAGAGGTTGATGAAGAATTTGACTTGGACCAGTTGTCAGACATGTTCCCTATCTCTTTGTCTGATGCTTTGAACGAAGGCTTGCTCAATCCTATCACAAGCGAAGTGGACATTTGTAATGGCCAGTCACTCAATTTTAAGACTGCCTATGAGAAGAACATAATTCTTCCAGACAGAACATATGTGGTTGAAAGATGTACTGGTTTGACATATGATTTTAAGGAGTCCATTGAAATTGGCATGGTGCATTTAGACTCTGGAACAATTGTTGATTCTTCCTCTGGTGTAAAGTATTCTTTTGTAGTTGCGAAAGAGAAGGGTCTCATTCAAGATACACCAAGACCTTACCTAAGCTTACATACTGCCACTGAAATAGGATTGTTGGATTTGGAGGAGAAAAGAATCACAAATCCTTTAACAAGACAGAGAATGACAATCACTGAGGCAATAGGTGATGGAATCCTTGACCCAGCTTCTCTACTGACCCACCACAACTTTACCAGTATCTCGTTGCAGGAAGCAATTACAGAAGGGTATCTGAATATCGACACTTTGGACGTGCTCCTTCCTGGAGGTAAATTGCAGACTTTCTCAGAATGTCTAGGGGTGGAAAGGCCTGCGAGTGGAAGTAGGAGGAGCTCGGTGATTGGGAGGAAGTCAAGCCTGACATTGGATGAGGCCATCAATAACGGTATCTATGATTCCGTCTCCAATTCCGTCATGTCACGTGAGGGATTTGTCACCTTGCCCAAAGCGCTGCAGACTGGCCTCATCCACAGTGATTCTTTACTGCGTGATCCCTTCAGTGGAGATATTATGTCCCTCAAAGAAGCCCTGGATAAAAGATTATTAGATCCCGAATCTGGAAAAATGATAGACTCTTCCGGCTTTCCCATTGCCCTCAACTTTGCTTTGGAAAAAGGACTTATTTTGAAATCAAAAGCACCACTCCACCTCTCATTGGCTGAATCGATGGATGAAGGTCTCTTCAATGATATGACAAATAAATTTGTTAATCCAGATACTAATGAAGAGATTGATTTTGCCACTGCCTTAGACAGGGGAATCTTGGATATTGATATGATTCGAATGAGAGATACAAGGAGAGGAGATGTTGTATGCCTGGAAACAGCTGTGGACTCTGGTTTGATTGACCTGGAACAGGGCACATGCGTCAGCAGCTTTGATGGAGAGGTGTACACTGTGATGGAGGGGTTAGAGAAAGGCATCATCATTGACACCACCAGCCAACCTGCCATGTCCCTGCTGGAAGCCATTGACGAGGGCTGCTTTGATATTCAGTCCTGCTGTTTTAGAGATCCTGTAAGCGGATTTAACATGAACCTCAAGGATGCCATTGAATCCAATTTCATAGATCGTATGTCCGTCTCTGTCAGAGATGTGCAATCGAAAACTCTGATGACACTGGATGGTGCCATTAATCAAGGTATTGTTGATGCTCAATGTGGAACGTTCTCCAAGAACAAAGATGGAGAAAATGTGTCCTTCCAGGAAGCCTTTGACAAAGGCCTCATCTTTTCCGATGCTTTCGTCCCAGATAAAAGTCTGATTGAGGCTGTCAAGCAAGGGTTCTATAACTCTAGAAGTGGAAAGTTTATTGATCCATCGTCTGGAAGAGTTCGGAACTTGAGAGACATGGTTTCTGAAGGTATTATTGATCCTGAATTTATAGTAGTCAATGATGGTAGAAATCATAAACTTCTAACTTACGATGAGGCAATCAAGGAGAAGATTCTGGATGTGAAGGTTGGAATGGCTCTAGACACGGAAACCAATGAACTTCTCAATTTAAAGGAAGCCATGGATAGAGGTTTGCTTCAAGAAAATATCAAACATATTTCCCTATCCTGCCAGCAAGCCATTGACACTGGTTTGCTTCAAAAGAACTGTGGGAATATCATTGACCCACTTTCACGCAAACCCCTGTCAGTGGAGAAGGCGGCAGAAATTGGGTTGATTGATCTATCTCAGGTATTGGTCAAAGTCAATGATAATGGCAAATACAAGTTTCTGGACATTGCTTGCCATGAGAACATAGCGGTGATTGATGATGACAAGCTGATGTACTCAAGGACGGGCATTTCCCATGACTTTGTCTCAGCTTTCAACAAAAACATCATGATAGAAATTCCAAAGGGCGGATTTCTTCTGGGAGATGCCTTGTTATCTGGATTCTATGACAGCAGCCAACAGAGATTTATAGATCCACTGTTGGGTGAGAAGCTTACATTGGTGGAGGCCATAGAAAGTGGCGTGATCAATGATGATAGCATGCAAGTGGCCGTACCAGATCTAGGTGTGTTTTCATTGCGTCAAGCAATAGACAAGGGTATTATTGACCCTCACACCGGGAGTTATATTGCCACTAGTGTTCCTCTCACTTTGACAGAAGCACTGGAATCAAACAGACTCTTAGTTGCTCAAAATAGGCAAACAGAAGAGGAATTTAAAAGCAGCGTATCATCTCTCATTAGTACGGATAATTATTCAGAGGATGCATCAACACAGTACATGTCGTCGCCACTGACTTCGAGATCTTCCAATATGTCATCAAAACGTTCTGAAAGTTTAATGGAAATGGAATCTTTGTCTTCATCCGAGAAGAACATCACATTTGTGTGTGATGATGAGTACCATGTTGAGTCGAGTGATGAGGAAAGGACCATAAGTGAAGATAATGAAGGCATTCAAGTGGAAATGCTTCAGAAGAGAAAAGACCCTGAAACTATCCTTATTGATGACTCTTGCATTGAAGAGCCAGGTTGCATAGTTTCCACCCCTGTCAAATTCAGAGCCAAGGATACCATTTTGACTCAAGTCATTCCAAGCCCTTACATATCTGAATTAGAAGGGAACAATGGAATTGATGCCAAAGACTGCACTCCTAAAACCAAATCTTTAGACATTGATTTTATTCCTATGGATGAGGATTCATCAGAAGAGAGATCCTTTCCCTCAAAATCTTCAAGAGATTGTTCAATAAAGAACCTCCCTTCAGATATGGACATAAGTTTTACAGAGAGTGAGGCATCAATACCTGTCACGTTTGAAGGAGAGGAAGGTATAGAGCTCTTGAATAAGAGAGCTTCATATGAGAGAAGCCAGAGTGCTTGCAGCGACTCCACATTTAAAGAAAATAGTTCCAAGGCAGAGGTATTTAAACCTGAGAGGAGCCACAGTTTCAATGAATTGGACGTCCATATGAATGGTCACAGCTCCAGCAGTAGGAAAGATGAATGGATGAAAGACTGGAATGACTGGCAGCCACCAACCGATGAGCTGTCAGCATCCCTGGACTCCCTCCTTCAGGATGCAATCAGAAAACAGCTCATCGAGGAGAAACCAATGTCTCTTTACATGGCCATAGAAAACGGGGTTTATGATGATGAAAACTCTTTCTTCTGTGACCCTGAAACGGGTAGAATTTTAGACTTGATAGAGAGCATTGAGACAGGTCTAATAGATTGTGACGTGATAGAGGTGATACCCTCCAACACAAAGCAACCGACCAGTGTGAAAACAGCTATTGACACTGGAGTCATTGACGCTGAGCACGGAAAATACCTAGACCTGAGCACAGGGACAGTTATAACGCTGAAGCAGGCAAAGGACGTGGGTTTGATTTTCAAAGATAAATCTAATTCCAAAAACACCAGCTTTGAACCAGTTGAAACGAGCTCCAATGACGGAAGACAGCAACTCGAAGAAGCCTTCAACAGCGGTGTCCTCCACAGAACCAACTCTTCCGTGATAGACCCTGATTCGGTTCAAGGCATCACCCTGAGGAAGGCGGCCAGTATGGGCCTCATTGACATGAAGACGGGAGACTTCAAAAACCCTCAGACGGGCGAGATTATGAATTTACGGCAGGCTGTGGAAATGGGATTTATTCTGAGTCCTCAGGGTCTCTCTCTTTACAGTGCAGTAGACCGGGGGTTGTACTTTGAACTGTCAGGACAGTTCATGCATCCAGATACTGGTGATACCAAGTGTCTGCAAGAATTGATCTCTGACAAGATAATAACTGACAAAAATCCAGAGATACGAGACATCGGTCAAGAAGGTATCATCACGCTTGGTGAAGCTATAAAGAAGAATACCATCGACTCTTTAAAGGGGATGTATGTTCATGGTGAACAGAGAGATGAGATTAATTTCAAAGACGCCATTTCAGCAGGTCTCATCATCAGCACCAGCACCAGGGAAGGTCTTCCCTCTCGGAATTCATCTCCCTGTCCGTCACATGACAGTTCCAAAAGATCCTCTTCTTCTCCGTCAACAAATGGGAGATACTCCAACCGTCTAGAAGTCCCCCACAATGGGTATGGATCTTTGACACCCCAGAACCTATCCACGGATGTAACTCCAGTCGGCTCGCAAACTGATCTAAGGGACATTATTTCACCAGTACCATCCTTGACACCGAGCATGAATGCGGATAATTTGGGTCTAAAATTGGTTGTATCAGGGAGAGATGATGGATCTCCTGTGGGACGCTCGGGTGAATTTGAATATTTTAAACCAACTCACACATCAGAAGGAAAAGAGACAAAGGAATTGAAAGAAAATGGGCAAAGCAAAGTAGAGAAAATTAATATAATGAAAGATAAAGAAGGTAAAGAAAATATAATCATCATCACACCCCCAGATGTGATTGAAGGTGATGTGAAATCACTGAATGAAAGAATGTGTTCTGGTGTCACTAGCAAAGCTGATGGATCTTTCCAACAGTCATCGTCAGAAAAAATCTCTGAAGAAGGAGAAAGGGAATTCCACCATGATGAGAAGCAACCCAAGGAATCAACACTGATTGAGTCACAAGCTTCCAAACATGAAGATGTGGTGATCATTCTTCCAGATAATTTTGAAGAATGTAAAGATGGGACAGACCACAATATTCCCATAGGAAAGAAAAGTCCACATTACGCACATTCATCAGATACAGTCTGTTCTCCTGAGGGTGACTTAAGAAAAGCACTGATTAGCAAACCACATTCCAACTCAGGACAGGGTAGCTTAGATGACAAAAATGACAATGTGTCTTTTAAAGGAATCCAAAAGGAACTGGATAATATTTCTGACTATGACCATACAGGAGATCTTGGAAATGAGATGGATGGACAAATATTCATGGAATCATGTGGACCCAGAGTCAACGATGCAGGTGTTCTGCATATCACAGGTACAACTGAGGATGATATGGACAATAACTATTATACTGAATTGCCTGTTGATTCTGGCAGTATGGAAAATGATCAGATCAGCAAAGCTGTAGGCCTAATAGACCACACAAACGCAGATGTTACTGACAAGGTAAAAACACACGATGATATAGACGCAAAGAAGATTGTGGATCAAAACAAAGCAAGTGAAGTAATATTAGATAATTACCAGGCAAACAAGTCAAATGAACGATCAATTGAAGAGGGTAGAGAGCCATCTACACAGGGACAAGAAGATCTTGACAAGCCAGAAGACAAACTTCCCCCCAAGCCGGACAATCTTGAAATACTTACGTCCAATTTGAAGGGCAGTGCCAAAAGTAAAGGCCATAGGGTGCGATTCAAGGATCTCTCTCCTCTTTCTGAGGATAACAGTTTTAGCATTAGAGATAGCGATGATGTAGATAGCTTTTTAGATGGTACAGTAGTGGATAGTTTGGAGCAGAGGACCCCACCAGGAGAACTGCCATCAGCAAAACAAGGGGAAGGCATCAGGACCAAACTGTCCTTGACCAGTCCAGTCTCGCCGTCGTCTCCGACAGGGTCAGTCCTTGACAACAGCATGTCCTCGCCTGAAACGGAATCTCTGAAAATCACTGAGAAGCTTTTCAAACTCAACCAGAGAGTTGGCACAACAGCCAGGGACAGGCGCAAGGTATCCACCCACGGCAGATGCCTCCTTCTCCCCCTCGTGTGCATTCTGCCCTCGGCATGCCACCCGTATGTGAATGGCCCGTGGATTATTTTCTCATCTTTTTTATTGTGTGTGTTTATGTAGACTACTGCATGTGATGTGTTTTATCATTTCCTCCCCCCGCTGAGTGTGCCATGAATGAGCACCGCGCTTGATGGATATGATTTCAGTTTAGTTTTATTTAGAAACCCCTCACCTTGTTTCAAACATTTGGATCTAACACAATGCATGGATTGATTTGTTGCCACCGTGTATGCAGTATGCGTAGATAGACAGATTGTAGCAGAACTCAACCGTGTATGCATAGATAGACAGCTTGTAGCAGAAATGAACGGGAAAGGATTCCATTTGAAGTTCATTCAAAACTAAGAATTGAGTGCATGGGTTCCAAGAGGAGTGATTTGTTTGCATCATTGGTGACCATCCAAATTGACCGCTCTCAATTGTGACCAGTTGTCTCGCAAGTCATTATTAACTAAATTTACCATTGCATTTGGATCATTGATACTCACACGAAGAAGGTCATGTTTGTGTGAAGTTAGTTTGACTACATGTTTGCATTGCCCAAAGTGATTGAGGAGAAGCATTGTTTTGATGTATTGTTCTTGAATGGATTTGACTATTGAAATGACTAACTATGACATGAATATGTAAGGATTCATCAATGCCACTCTACCCTAACCATCTAACCTTACTTGTGCTTGCAAAATGCTGTTTCGTTCATTTGATTTTTTTCTCCCTTCAAAAAATGGCAGTAGAGGAAGGGATATATTATCTTTGAAATGAACTTCCTCTTATTTTCTCTTTCCCTTTTAAGATTTGATGTTCTATTTTCTTCATCCCGCTTTGTATTCACATGAGCATTACTGTCGCAGTTTCAACTTGGCTTCTTCTGTCACCAACATGATGTCCTATTTTGAATTTTAAATGACAATTTTGTTTCATGCTTGCATCCCAAATGTGAAAACAACCATAAACAAATGGTTTTGATTGAATGTATTAACTGCATGTTTAAAAAGGAGAAAAAAGCTTTGTAAAGACATTGTGTAAATGTTATTCTGACAGTAACTCTGGTAGGATCTACTACTGTTCATTTTTTTCAGTTAAACATATCATCTTACTATTTCCCAGCACTACATGACCTCTATTTGGTCGACGTGCTCTCAACAAAAATAACAAAAAACTGTCCCCCTCACCAAAGCACGAGTCTTGTTTTCTATCCACACCCACACAGACTCGTTTCCATTTTGAGTTGTGTTCATGCTTCTGCATTTCTCCCTCTGTGTGTCTTACTGTTATAACTAAACAACAAAGACGTGTACCCATCTCTTTTTGATGAGGATACTGAAGCTTTAAAATGTAAACCATGGTCAAGTTTAGGGACAGTCACCCTTTTTTATTTCTCATTTGCCACATTGAACTCAATTTTAGTGCTTAAATGTTTAATTGCACATCTTGTTACTGTTTTAGTGAAGAAGCTCCTCATTATTTCATCAAACTTTATGAAGTGTTTATTGCATAGTTCATCAAAAATATACCATTTATAACTAATTCCTGTCAAGGACATTTTAAAAACATCATCTAGATAATGGCTCTCTCATGTCACCTAAATCAAATGTATCTCTATAATCTAGTATTTCATACTGATGTGCATAGCTGAATGATAGTGGATCTAAAGTTTGCTCTGAAATTGTATTTCATGACCATTCCCTTATAACACATTGTACTTTTCACCATAATCCTGGTCATCTCAGGGTCGAATGGGAGATTCCTATGAGAAAGTGATGCAAGATCTGGCAGCAGAGCACAAGAAGGTCGAGAGCTTTGAACTCATCCTCAAGGAGGACTCTCAAATGGGAGATGAGACTTACAAGGTGCAGAGCCAACTGGAGACACAAAAGGTAAAAATAATACATTCTATATCAAAGGATGGAGTTTGGTATTTCTACAAGAGCAGCAATGCTTAATATGTCTGTGCTAGCTTGAAACAGACAAGTGACAACAATTTACTGTTATCCTCTTGATAACCAAGTCTCGTCTATTTTACTCATTTTTAACCATCAACAGGATGCTTTTTTTTTGGTGGTTAAATGGATTCATATTTCTGGTGTGCAGCAATAAATGTTTTATCGGTTGCATTATTTATCAAATTGATAACCATTCGTTCTCAGGCAATCCATGAAGAAGTGATTAGTCGCCAACAGCCCATTCTGTCCCTGGTGTACCAAGCTGAACAATTGACAGAACATTACCAGGAGGAGCTGACACCCGAACAAGTCAATGAATTGTCTGGAGAGGCATCATCTCTCAAGATGGCTTTGGAGAAGGTGAGGTCTTGGTCTTACTATCTCCCAGCACTGAATGAGATTTATTGGACTACTGTGATCACTTGACAACCAACAAAGCTGGTGATTTCAACAACATTCAGAACAGAGACATCCCAGGAATTTTTTTTATGTGTACAAACATTTTTAATCCATTATCTTGTGCTGTTTGATATTATGAATGGCATAGTGTATTGGAATGAAATGATGAAAGTTACCATTAAAAATTTTAAAGTTTGGTATCAATGCTGAGCGAGGTTGTTTTGATAGATAGAATATCATTAATGGAAGGCACCTGTGTAGGATCTAGTTCTATTCACTCTTTTAACTAATATTATTATCTTACTATTTCCCAGCACTGTATGACAATTAAAACATGTCATCAGATGTAGTTTGAGGTTTGAGAGCATCTGTATTAGGAGGGTCTAGTACTACTCACTCCTTTTCTTACTATGTCTTGCACTGTCAGAACTATCATGTCCAGGGTTGACTTTGAAATGAATCACCAAAAACCAAACGTTTTGCTGTCTGTGCAGGTTGTGAGGACGTCTGAGAGAAGACTCAAGCATTTGAACAAAGCATCGGAGGAACTTGGCAAGTTTGAGACTGAGTCTGACAAGTTTGGGGCTTGGAAGGATGCCAGCAACAAAGAATTGGACTGCCTGGAAGAATGTCTACATCGCTTTGAGGACCTGAAACCCATCCAGGACAAACAGGGAAAATTGCAGAACGATATCATGTCTCACCAGGCAGACATCAGATTCATGTCTATCGCCGTACAGAAATACATGGAGGAGGCCAAGGTGACTTTACAAAACTTCTCAAATACTCATTTCTTTTTGTCCCATTCAACGCAAAATGTGCGTTATATACAGATGAGTAATTAATTTTTAGGTGGTTGGTTTTTAGGCTAAGCATAAAATTACGAAAGACGCGGGTCTCCCCGCGACCCCCGCCGGACGACGCCGCCCGCGCCGAGATAGCAATCATAAGAAAGTTTGATGCCCATCAGGAAGTTTGTGGGTGAATATGTGAGGGTTAGGGTCAATTGCTATTAACTTTCCCTATCATTTTACTCTTCTTCAACACTTTAACATAATATTTTAACAAACAGCAGTGTCACACACACTCTCTTTCTTGCACAGTGTGGTTTTTTTTGTGTTAAAGCCCCAAGAAAAGAAAATCATGCACCATGAATGTTGATTAAATTACAATTTTTTCATCGTTATTTACAGCTTCACAAGCTGGAGGTGGAGGCATTCCGAGCAGATCGCCAGCGCCCATCCAGGAGTAGCCTGATCAGCATGGATTGTGTGGCCGCTGACAATGTCAAGGACAAATTGAAAGACTTGTCTGAAGACTACAATGATCTCAAAAACAGGTGAGTTGTCTTGCTTAGGCTTGTCGTGTTTCCAGCTCAATGCACCTGTGTCAAGATAGATTAGGTATAAATGAGAACTAAATTTTGTCCATCTGTACTATGCCCTTAATTAAAGCTGGTGCAAATGAAAGCAGGGCACAGCACATAGAGAGCATGTCACAATTTTTTTGTGGATATTGGCTCATATAGATGTTTGCAATGGTTAAGCTGTCAATTCAGGACATGTGAGTAATACCATTTCTGTTGTCCAGTGAGAAGTCTTCGAAAAAATTACAATCTATAAATAGTTACATGTATACTCATCTGTGTGACATAAAACAATTCTTCAAGGGATGATTACTTTTTTTTTCCAACAAGTTAAATGATACGTTGGAATCCTTAAGCAGCGTGTTGAATTGTGATTCTATCAACAGAGAAACAAACATTTTTACCATTTATGAACTGTTCTCCTATTACCATCAGATGCTCGTCTTTTGGGGACCAATTGTCAGACATCAATGGCAAGCAGAGAGGCTTCAACGACTCAGCCTTGAAGATGCTGTCGTGGCTGGCGGATGCCGAAGACCAACTGGCATCCATCAAACAAGACAGTGGCACACCAGACCCCGACCTGCTACACAGTCAGCTGGACCGCGTCAAATCGTTGAGCAGCGATGCTCTCGGCCAATCGGGTCTCATGGACGATGTGACCAAGAAGGGTCAGGACTTGACCAACAGCCTCAGTAGCTTGCCCGCTGACAAGAAACAGGTACGGTGTTGATGACAGTATAGATATCACAATGCAGGTGCTTGGAGGGTGAGGTGCCTCTGATTGGGTCTGTCTCTGTGCTCTCTAGTCCCTAATCCTATCATTCATCTCGCTGTTTACCAATGCCTTACGATGTACATTGTATCCGTGGGATTTCCACACTAAACGTCAAACATGCAAACAAATACAAATATTTTGATTTGCCAGTGGGGGGAGGGGGGGGGGGGGGGGGGGGAGGTTGGCTCAGCTTTATGTGTTTA
>JAUELH010303321.1:0-15445 GCA_031471375.1 Hermissenda crassicornis | reverse complement strand
ATACACTGTATTGTAATGAGTGTGTTCATACACTGTATTGTCATGAGTGTGTTCATACACTGTATTGTCATGAGTGTGTTCATACACTGTATTGCAATGAGTGTGTTCATACACTGTATTGCCATGAGTGTGTTCATACACTGTATTGTAATGAGTGAGTGTGTTCATACACTGTATTGTCATGAGTGTTCATACATTGTATTGCTACGAGTGTGTTCATACACTGCATTGTCATGAGTGTTCATACACTGTATTGCCACGAGTGTGTTCATACACTGTATTGTCATGAGTGTTCATACACTGTATTGCCATGAGTGTGTTCATACACTGTATTGTCATGAGTGTGTTCATACATTGTATTGCCATGAGTGTGTTCATACACTGTATTGTCATGAGTGTGTTCATACACTGTGTTGTCATGAGTGTGTTCATACACTGTATTGTCATGAGTGTGTTCATACACTGTATTGCCACGAGTGTGTTCATACACTGTATTGTCATGAGTGTGTTCATACACTGTATTGTAATGAGTGCGGTTATACACTGTATTGTAATGAGTGTGTTCATACACTGTATTGTCATGAGTGTGTTCATACACTGTATTGTCATGAGTGTGTTCATACACTGTATTGTAATGAGTGTGTTCATACACTGTATTGTCATGAGTGTGTTCATACACTGTAGTGTCATGAGTGTGTTCATATACTGTATTGTAATGAGTGTGTTCATACACTGTTTTGTAATGAGTGTGTTCATACACTGTATTATCATGAGTGTGTTCATACACTGTATTGCAATGAATGTGTTCATACACTGTATTTCCATGAGTGTGTTCATAGACTGTATTCTAATGAGTGTGTTCATACACTGTATTGTCATGAATGTGTTCATACACTGTATTGCAATGAATGTGTTCATACACTGTATTGCAATGAATGTGTTCATACACTGTATTGCAATGAATGTGTTCATACACAGTATTTTCATGAGTGTGTTTATAGACTGTATTTTAATGAGTGTGTTCATACACTGTATTGTCATGAGTATGTTCATAATTGTCATGAGTGTGTTCAGACACTATATTGTCATGAGTGTGTTCAGACATTTATTGTAGTATGGTGATGGTGATGGTCACTCATTGCTGTTTACGTATCATGACTAAATTGTGTTTCTTGTAGTAAATTAAATTAAGTTATTTCATGTTAGCACCGTCACTGACGACAGCGTGTTGATATCGTATGACGAGACCGAGATCTCCATGCATGATTCATGATCGTAGATGGTCGATTAACCCAGTACTGTCATCAATCACAAGGAAGAAAGATAGGTGAATCTGTTTATTAGAATAATAGGTGTTTATATCTGTGAGGATAAAATACATCTACACTGGAAAGCCCCCGTTTGCTACCACGGCTTCTCTGCTAGGTATGTCAGCGAGCCGGCCAATGCCAGCAGTAAGCACCCGGGGCACCCAACTATTTTGCCTTCGATTAAATGAATTGCTCGATTCAGTACTTTTCCAACAGATATTGATATTCGTGCGGTTTAATGTGCTTTAATCAAATAGTTTATTATGAATTAATTTCTCATCACTTAGTCCGTACATAGAGCCCTAAAATATCAAGGGAAAAAGTTTCGCCCCGTCTTTTGCCAGCTAAACAAAAGTTCACGTGACAAATTGCACAACGTGCAAACATCTATCACAAGTTGTTTGCGCTATATACACATATCATCATCATTATTGTCATTATTATTGCTCTGATTATTATTAATATTATTATTATTATTAATATTATCATTATTATCATTCTCATTATTATCATTATCATCATCATCATCATCATCATCATCATCATCATTATTATTGTTATCATCAGCAGCATTATCATTATTATCATTATTATAATTAATATTATCATCAACATTGTTACATGCATTACGATTATTAAAAAGAATTGTGACGAGTAAAATATGATTAGGGAAAGAAAAAGAAACAACACACGTTATGATAGTTTGCTTATCCTAAACAAAATCAAGTAAGTTTTTGCCATAGTTAATTGTGCGTCTTTTTAACATCTTTTTTTTTCTCCTCCAGACGAATAATGAAAACGACTAGGTCCCCATATTTCCGTGTATACAAAATCATGCTACCATACACGAGATGAAGAAATGCAACATACCAACACAGGCTAACCATTATGTCAAAAATAATTCATAAGCCTTCAACATCCATTCACGGAACTTATTTCGATTCAAACAAAGATAAAACAGAAGTTGAACCATGCGCGACAGTGACACAAAGTCAAGCTTATTTGGCCCTGGACGGGGACGAATCAGACCAAGAGGGATTCCAAAACATTCGGAGTGATGAAAGCATTTTGCACGACCCGGCGAGATGGGGAGCGGTGGAAGTTAGGTATGTCAACAACGGTGAATCTCAGCCAAGAGCGACCAGTTGTGTTCTGCCACAAGATGACGCCAACAACTTGCAACAACAAACGATAATCGTGGAAAAGGTGGTAATTACTAACCTTCTGAACACCCCTCGCCAGGTTTATGGTAGACAAGGCACGAGTAGGATGTCCGAGTACATTGATTACGATTTAAAAGACAGCAGCAACCAAATGGAGTCTGATTCTGAATATACATCAATATATACTACGGAAATTGAAAAATGTAGCAGAGACGATGAAACATTGCCTGCGGAAATTGACAGAAAATATTCGCAGGAGCAAACCAATGATATTAGCAGTACTCATGATAATACAGAGATTGAGTTACAACAAAGCGAAGGTGACCAGGTTGTTTCTGGTTATACTCGATCAAGTGGTGAAGATGATGTCGCTGGACTTAGTAATCATACTTTGTCATCATGTTTTCAATCATTTCAAACGGCACCAGACGTGTTGACCGAGCAGACCATAGACGAATATCGTCGCATCGCACTAAGCATTCTGCTGCAAAGAAAAAAAGAGGAGATGGAAAAGCAGGGAAAAGAAACACATCATAATCTAGGGAGTGGCAGTTCCCAAAGCACGCGGGATGATGTCGCATTGGGTTCTCATAAACAAAGTCCTCTTTTCCAAGTAGAGCAACTCCATATAAGAGATAATTTACCACCCAAACAATCAACGAGGATTTCACGAGTTCAAGAACAGATAGATAGACACCGGAACAGGATGGTCAAGGCAAATCAGGAATCTTTAAAAGGGTTTGAGAAAAAGTTGATGAAAGACAAAGAAGTGCAGAGAAATCGAAATGTTTCTCCCGGCCTAATTAAGTCGAGACAATCTCTCCTACATTTCGGGCAAACCGAGAAGGCAACGACGAATGAAAAACAGGCACACGATAAAGAAGCACAAGAAGATGACACAACACAATCAACAAATACCGGCTTAAATCAAATGGCGACGTGTATCAACCGTGAACTCAAACCCGGTTGTTATTTAGAAATAAATGACTTACACCATTCAAATTCCAACGATACAATTTTGTCCAATTCAGACGAGATGTTAGAGTCTTCTTGCACGGATATACCCCTGATCCAAAACATCCTCAGATCACCCACGGCCAAGGCAGTGCAAGCATTGTGTTTATTTTCTCAAGGTATTGAAAGGGGAGACTCTGTGAGAAAAAGTTTAGTCAACGATCACAGTATTTCTGTTGGTGAGATTCTGGAGCAGTATCAGAAACTGTTTGACTGCGTATCCTCTGGCAGTTGTAGTAGCTGTGAGGCAACTGACGAGAGTCCCCAAGCGGGTGCGTGGACCCAGCTAAGTAAGTCAAAGGAGAATTCGGTCCAATTTAATAAGTCGGCAACCGGCAAGATGAGAATGTCTGGCTCTGCTCCATCCCACCAGTCACAACCAGTTCTTGAAAATGAAGCTTGTTCAGGTACGGGATCGCTTAAAAACATTACCACTCGCCAAAATCTGGAATCACCTAAATGCAAGTCACAATCTCTCTCACCTGTGTCACGAGCTAAAAATGCAATACATTTATCTATTCCACACATATTAAACAAGGGTACTCCACAAGACTTGCCCCTTACCCAAGGATTTTTGGACGAACCTCCAAAATCTTTCGACGAGTTACAAAACGATGAAAAATATGTTACATACGACAACAATGATTCCAAATCATTTAATCGCTGTAGATCTTTTGAGGGTTATAATAATTATAAACAAGTGAATAGCCCATCTATTCAAAGACGAAATTCATATTCCTATATTCATATGAAGAGATTTCGTGAATATAAACAACATCCCGAGAAGAATGTTCAATACAAAAACAATCGTGATGTCAATAAAAAGGGGAAAGAAATCATTTTAACCACCCACAAGCTTACTAATGACAAACCAATAAGAGTATTGGATCATGGCAAGCGACTTGTACAGAGAGAGGATAGGTTCCGTTCGTCAGAACGTGTCCAAAAACATAATTGTATAACAAAACAAGATTACACCGAAATAGCTAGCAATTCTCAGCGCGGAACTGTTAAACATATCAATAATATTAAGTCAAACTCTAAACGGACCGGTTTTCGCGGTGGCACACAATTACACAAAGGAAACGATAAAACAATAGGATTACATACCAATACCACTGGTGAAAGAACCCTTGTATCTCCATCCGGTTATAAAGAAAGAGGAGATTTGAAAGTCTTGGGGAATAGAGACCTTGACGTAGATGAATCAAGCAATCTGAATCCATATGACAGCTTGATACGAGATAACACTAAAACGAGGACAATTTCTCTTTCATCATTCAATCCGATGCTGGAATCGTTCAGTTATATGTCAGGCACCGATGTAACAATGCCCATGTCTACTTGCCAATGGCCATCAACTACCGATAAGACAAGCGCGGAATCTCTCTGCGCTCATTTTGAATCGGAGAAGTCAGAGGAATTAGGTGCACACAAATCAAGATCTAACATAAGTATAAATGAAAGCGAGAGACATGATTCAATAAGACACATCAATAGCAAAACGTTGGTGAATCTCGAGTTTGACCTGAAAGGATTGTGCAGTCAGTCATCACTCGGGACAAATGAGGATAGTAGTGCCAACTTGGATTTGGCACAATCGGACACATCTTCAAATAGAAGCGAATGTTCTTGCACAGGAATACCTCTTACAAATGAAGCCTGTTCAAAACTGCCAGTCATTAAAGTGGAGCAAGAAAAAGACGCGTTTGGTGTAAAATTATCCACCGAAGAAGAGGCGAATGTTAAAAAACCTAAAAGAGGGATGATTCCAAAAGGTAGGCTAATCAAAAAGATCAACAGTGGTGAAGTTGGAGAAGACATTAATGTAACTAAAGCCGTTTGCAAACATAAAAAAACAAAGACTGTTGCAAACACAGAAGATGACACGTTTGTAGGATCTAGAAAGAAAGTCAACGTATTTAAGAATGCCAAAACCTTTCATAAGTCAATAGAAAATACCAATGGATTTGAAAAAGACGACAATTTGAAAACAGTCTGTCTGAAACCTGGGGAAAATGAAAGAGGAGTTTGGTGTAAAGTTAAAGACCATGGTATAATACCAGAACAAGGATGTTCTGCTATAAATCCAAGGGATAACGCAGTATGTGTCGACAGTATTAATGATCTCTCGGAAGAAAACTCAATTACACACCCCCGAGGTTCAAAACCTGTATTGGGTGGTGAACCCTGTTCTCATAACTTTGAGAGTTACTCAGTGTTTGATAGAACCAAATGCTGCATTGTAGAAAAATGGAACCATTTAAAGACACACCACGAGACAACTTCGCTAGCATGGAATCCTGACCAGACATCTGAATGGGTTGAAACTACAACTTCTTTTGCTGATTCATTGTCACAGGTAAAAGTTGGAGAAAATGCAAAACATTCAAAACTTGTGCAAAATAGCATTCTTGGAATGAGTGGAGATGAACGCAATGACTCTCTCCAAACTGAAATGAGAATCAGTTCTGAAGTGATGAATAACGATTGTGGCGAATTAATCGAAACAGGTTTAGAAGCTCCGTCGGTAGAAACCAAAAGAGAGCCACCTGACTCTCATGAGACACCATGCAGTTCACGGCAGAACATGTCAACTGATGAAAATGCGTGCATTGCAGAGACTGTATGCATTAGAGTTTCTTCAGGCAATGTAATTCACTCAGAAATTGATGATGGTTCCATACACAGCTTCAAGGGGAAAATGGACAGAAGTTATAATCTCTGTTTTGAGGATCCCGTGGCAAAAACCACGTCCATTTCTGATAGGACTACAGGGAAAAGATATGAACAAATTCAAGATGATGAAATACAGGAACAAGAGAATATGAATGTTCAGCACGAGGACCGTTTGATACCATCACCTCTTCAACACATTGCTGTGAACTTCTCGTTTCCTTGGTATTTCTTACAGCCTGGTACGTCCAGGTCAGCAAAAAGATGGACCCCAATTAATCCACGTATGCTTTGGCGAAACGGCTTAATCACCATAGTCAATACAGACATTTTTTCACTTTGCAGTAACGATCACCCAAGCAGACGAATTACAAATGTGCCCGTTTCTTCTACACCCGCGGGGGGTCTTGACAGGATAGAGGGCCATGTGACGTTTGTGAAGAATACTAATGGCTTTGAACACGAACAGTTGGGTTGTAGTTTTTATGAAACAAATGAACACAATTTTCATGACGATAAGTCAATGGATTGGATGCATAATGACAATATCATACGATATGATACTGATTCCTCCACGTTTGAAGCGAGTAAAGTGACATGTCCTGGAGGTAATTTGATTAATATAGAGGAGGAAGAGAATGGTAACAGAAGCACAGTCCATGACGATGACATCTCTGACAGGGAAGACGAATGGTGTCACAAAGCATTCCAAAACATGAAAATAAGTGACTTGATAGGTTTCCATCAAGATGTTCCCATGTTGACAACAACTTCTTATAATTCTGTTCAAAAACAAAATGTGTTACAATATCCTGAAGAGATCACCCCGACTGATAAAGCAACAGACAGTAAACGCTCTGGTGTAAAAATAATTGAACTACCCACTGTATTCATTAGTTTGGATGAACCAGTTGAAGGCCCTATAGAAAACAGCATTACAAAGTCGACGTTGAGATCTCCTACAAAGAAATGCGTTGCAAACATGGCCTCTGAAGTTTCAAGTGAAGACGAAAGCCTTCCAAAAACAACTGGTATCCAGACTACGGATTCTGAAATCGGTGATTCTATAAAGGACTCTGTTAAGCATGTTGAGCTGTCCACCGCGATGTCATATGGAACATATCAAGAGCACGAATCATTGCAACTAACTGATGCATACATACAAAATAAAGAATATACGGGTAAATCCCTTATTATCGAAATAATTCCACCTCCGAGTGAGTTCAGTAATCTGGAATCCCATGGGTTGGATAAAAACTGGGATGACAGAAACTTGAAAAAAACAGAATGTGACTCCGACAATCCTATTTTGCAGGTTTCTTTGAAAAAGTGCAGCAACGACTTCAACGACGATGGGGGAAAGTATACGCTGAATACGGATACCCATGATCAAGTCGAACTGTCTATAAAGGAACCGAAGGAGAAATGTCGTAACGCCCGTGGCCACCAGGAAATAGCCAATCATGGTACTAAAGAATGCAATAGTGGCCTATCGCCAAATTGCAGTACTATGCTGAGAATGTGTACTGATGATTTCAACAGAGCTTCTAACAGCCACCACAGTTCATTAGATGATAAACAAGGTGGAGACCATATTAATATAGGCGTTGACGATGGAGATTGCCATCGTGAAAAACGCTCTACCAACAGTAGCGAAAGGACTGACACAGAATCAAATGAACCTTACAAAAATCATATTTGCTCTGCTATATCTTTCCCGGGGTCATCGATTTTATGCTTATCGTTTACAGAGTTACAAAGGTGTCGAGAAATGCTTTCCTCTTCTCCAGATTCACCAGCCACACAGAACGCACCAGCTACCTCAATATCATCACACCAGTTTGACACTGACAATACTTTGTCCTGTCAGGAAATTGAGAAGGATATATCCCCAGACATGCCTGAACTGGATATTGACAAAAACGTATCTTCAGAAATATCTGACCACAAAGTTGATGAGGATATGTCTCCTGGTGCGCTCGATTTCATGTGTTCAGCAACTTGTGAAATGAACAGTCACGATTGTTCATTTATGGACAGGCCGTCCAACCAGAGTATGGATGGCATGAATCGAAGAGATAGATCAAAGAAGAATGCGGGTTGTTTGGAGACTGTTTTATCCTCACCATGCCAATGCTACACACATAGAGGCTCAAAAAATGATAGCCTTTCTCGTCCCGAGACGTCGATGCATCAAACTATTTCCTGCTCTTGTTTAATTCAAAGCAGAGAGGATTCAAAAGACTACGACTCGCCTAGCATTTCTAGAGACAGGACGTTTCTCTACAAGAGGAGCGGGATACAAAGATTAGCTCAGTCCATTGCTGATACTAAAGTGCGTCAGTTCATTGATACACTCACCTCTAGGTTTGTTTCAGCCATGGTGGCCATTCTACATCAAGAAGTACGAGACTGTTCTTTAGGGGAAAGCAGCGTCAGTTGCAAAGAAAATCCTCATGAATCGAGTGAATGGCTATCGTTTTGCAGTGAAAGCCAGAACGGTTCAGAAACGCAATGCGATGAAATTTCTATGGGAACAACAGTATCCCTCGTCGCTGAGGACACTAGCACACATCATATCACCATAGACCGCAAGTGGGAGAAAACACGAAGTTATTTTGAAAAAATACATGATGCATTTGAGAGGCAATCAGCAACACATGGGCGATCTATTTCAGATCATGAAACGTATAATGACTACAAAAAGACCAGTATAGATTGTTACAGAACGTTCGATAATGATTACCCACTAGCCTCTCCACAGGACGCCACATTGCCCAGTAAAAGGGATGGAGTAAAGATGTTGAACAATGCAATCGCAGATGGCGCTTTGCATCAACAGTCCATTTCAGACGATGGTAGTTCTCGTGAATCGCAAAAGGTTAAACCATCTGTTAGGAAACAGTGTACTTCTTCCATTGTATCAACAGGGAATATAAAATTGAACGCAGGAAAGAACACATCATTCAAACTTGAATCAGTTGAATGCGAAGCATCTAAACTATTGGACCATACTGCAAATGTGCAAGTAAAATATAAAACCACACTAGATGAAGAGGGCAAAAGGAAATTGGAAATGATAGCGCAAAGAAAACGGTTGATTGAGAATGTAATACACACCTACCTAAACCGTTTGCGAAAACTGTGTGATTCTACAGTATCCCAGAAGTGTCAAATTAAATCATGCCGAGGCTATTATTTCAGTGAGGAGTCCCCGCCGCCCCCCAAAAAAGATATCTGCGGTAATTACCTGACAACTTCTTTGCGAAAAAACACTACTTTCAATTTTACAACCTCCTACTCTTCTCGATCTGGTCCTACCATAGCTAAAACAATGAGTCATATGACATATTTTAGGGAAGATACTGATATGCACCAAATGTATACAAAACGTATAGAAGATGAACCTGGATTCATTGCTCTGTCTCCCCCTGAAAGTGTCTATAAGTATCACCACTTTGCAAAGAATAAGAGTATTGAGGAATTCAACCACAGCAGCCATAGTCGTGATAATCGTGATTCATTTTGTCGTAAGCGGTTTAAAGCCACCAAGCAACCATTGTGTGGATTCAGCTTTAAGGGAAATCTAGTAAGTCAAAATATACCAAACACCCAGGGTGCAGAAATTGGAGAAAATGGCAAGGAGGAACTTATTTCAATACTAAGGAGTGGTGCTGATGGCCTCAAAAAATTAAACAAAGTGCACAATGAACATGAGTTGGATACGTTTGATGAGCTAGGAAGTTTTAAGACCGAAATGCACAGCGCACCCAGTATATACACACAGGAAAGTAAAGGAAAAGCAATGTCAATTGAAACCAGCATTGACCTTGGCACAACATGTATGAATAACAAACACGAGGGGAATTCAAAGATGAAAAGACGTCATTGCTCGTTTTGTAATGGTGTTATGGTCAATCCAAATAAGATAGTGTTGCAGATATCCCCCAAACCAGATTGTGCGATGTGCACTGATAAATCAACCCAAGCCAATCCACATTGTGAGCGTGTATGTCCACACATCCATAACCCACTCACTTTTACAGATGAAGTTACGGAAAACAATATGAGTCGTCATGATTCATTTTCTACGGTTGGTGCAAAACGACTCAGTAGTGAAATTAAGGGCACGGTTCAATATATAACATCAATTACGCTACTGAAATTTATGTGCGATCTCCTCTGTTCTCATAAAACCATTAAGCAAATGGACGTGACACAATCCCCAGTCACAACGTCTATAGAAGACAGCACAAGTTTTGCAGTCCAACATGAACCAATATCTCCCGCAAAATATGAGATAGATGCGTTTGAAACAATCGTTATACCCGGTGAACAAGACTCCACAGAGGTCACAAGTCTCTACGAGAGACAGTATGAGCATTGTTTACCCACAGGATACCGCAAAAACCCGACGCATGAAAATAGCCAATCTTCGCAACTAAAAGTAATGCAAAAATATGTTAGTTCCAATCATTTGTGCGGAGGACATGTGTGGAATGACACATCTACAGAATCTTTGGAATTATGGAACAAAATGAGGTCAGTACGTGCTTCCTCTGTGGAACAAGGAAGTTTGTGTCGGGATGACACACGTGTCACCGATGACATTTCCTGGATGTGTCAGCCACATGAAACAACTAAGTTCGTTTCACTACTAATTCTTGGTACACCCTGCCTAATAAACACAGTTAGGTATAACTACCCTGAGCGTCGTGGAATGAATCTACTGTCTCACCATTTCCAAAAAGAGCCTATTACGATATCTGAAGAGTGCTTTTCTGCAGATCCAACCCATGAAATATGCGCTGCTTATCTAGAGTCCGAAAATGTTCATAAAACACCATCCTTTAACCCCCTATCTGAATTTATTTTAGATCCAGATCAAGCACAATTTCCCTCGGATATCGAAATATCTAAAGTTGGGTCATTGATTTGCCGACGTAATGAGTTATGCTCTCGATCAATCATGGGTCCAGAAAAGATGACTGTGATGCCACAGACTGTAGGAAACAATTCGACACAGTCCTCCCTGGAGTCGGACAATGGGAACGTGGAGTCCCTGTTGTCAGGTGACCCCAAAATTGTGCGTGTGGAAATAAACTCTGATGACAGCATGTCAAAATCGAGTAGTGAATGCTCCAAATATCAAGTCCTAGAAAGCTCAAAAGATGCAAAAAATGTCAATGCTGATCCCATGAAGGTACTGTGTTGTGACCACGAGGAGAGGCAGCAAAAAGATGAGCCAGATGTATACATTAAGAGGTTGAAAGACATACTGTTTGATATGCATAGCAAGTTCGATACTTTTTTGCAAGGAAACAAACCTTCCAGTTTCTGCCGTACACATTCATCATCGGGGGTCATTGATTCATGTAGGAACAATCGATGTCCACAACAGACAGGTTTCGCAGTGAAGAGAATGGACAAAACAAATGTCGAAGTGGGCCGTGTCCACTGTTCAAGTGATTCTTCATTTAATTTGACAACTAATCCATGGTCTAACGCGTCATCGACGACCAATATTGAGACTCAACTTAACGACAAAAATAGTTTCGATAACGATATTCGAAGAGAAAGTGTAGACATTCCAATGCAAAAGAGTAAACCCGAATATCAGGATATTGGGCATATTCATCCAATCAAAAAGCGAGAGGAAAAGTACGGAAATACCAGCAAACAAGGAATTGGAAGTTATGACCCGAAACAATACAATTCTGACTCCATGGTATATAGATCCAGTTTATTTCGGGTAGTGTTACAGTCAGAAATCCATCCCGACACCGTATGTAGAAGTTTAACTAACATTCAAAGTGCAAAAGACGATAGCCTCGTTTTACATATCCACGACAGGAAGGTTTGTAACAATGATAACGAATCATTGGATTCGTGTCATCCTGGTCATAGAAAACTGCCAGGGGTTGAGACGTTTGACAAGACACACGACATATTATCAGTGTTTGGAAACGTTTCAAACAGTGAAGGTTTCGACAGATCACCAGTTAAAGGTGTTCCTATGGGACTGGATCAAGAGGTTCAAAACGTCTCTGAAGGTTTTGTAAAGATACCTAATTTTGAAGACTCAACAACGACCAGCACTGAATTGCCACCTGGGGAGGCTGTTGATAGCCAACTACCTACTGTCGGAGAAAAAACTGGCGATAAGCTTATTCCAGAGCCAGGAAATCACAAGCTCATCAAAATCACCAACAAATCTGAATGTTTTGACGAAGGCTATTTGAAATTAAACTTCCGAACAGTTTGCGGAGACGAGAGTATATTTTCAGACGATAATGACATTATAAAACAAGTAGAATGCTGGAAAAAACAATTTTCTATGAAGCAGCTTCGGGCCTCCGGGAAAGATGATACTTTCTTAAAAAAAGACAATAATGAAAACAATGAGCACGTGATGACACACAATCCATATGCGCATGTTGGAAGCCTGTCAACATGTCCCCGTTTCTCACCAACAAAAAGCAGTGAAAACACAAACGATTTACAGGTCGATTTGTTGTCCCAAATTCCTTCGCATGATTTACTTTCCCAACACTGTTCGCAAGTTAACAAATGTAGCCCAGAGAATAAAACAAAGAGCACACCATCGTACCGTATGGAGCCCGTGCTGTCCGAATGTGGCTTTGTCGAGTTTAATGCGCTTGGGAGTAAGAATCTCCCTTCCTCTCAAGATAATAGACCATCGTATACATGCTACCGTGGCAATATTTCGATGATGGGGTTTAAACGACCACAACTAAATGAACTAAGAAGGATAGAGGCGCCTTGTCCAAAAAAGGGTGGAGTTATTTCAAAAACCACACGTAATGAAAGTGATGATGGCACGGGTGGTATCCCTGGTGCCAAACAGCCGTCGCCAGGACGATCCTTACTTCCTCGAAATCATTTCCAGAAAGACGCACCCTGTTTCTCCATAAAAATGAATGTATCTCCAACAGGAATCCTGGAAACCACTGACGCGAAGGAAAACGCCCGTAGAGTGTACACACGTGGGTATCTTGTAGAACCGTCGACCTCGCTGTCAAGTATCACAAACAATGATGATGGTTTACACCAAGGGTCAGAGGGATGCATGTCAAATCAGGACCATTATGTAAAGTGTAATAAAGGAAACAGAAAAGTTAATTCACAAAACATAACATTAGATAAAGTCGAACAAAATTATCAAGACTTCAGAAAAATCACGATTGACTCGATCAGAGAAAAACCAAACGTGCCAGTTGATAATACTTCCCAGAAGGATGGTAGTTTCAATAATAGGCCACCAGTTTCCCCCACAGAATCACCTCGATCTGGATTTTTTCACCGCCATAGTGATTTCCAAAAATGCATGCCAACTCTTACAAACAGGGGAACCCACTTACTGAAACATACTGTTGATTCGCACAAAAACACATCGGGAAGTGAGAAATCAAGCCCTCGAGCTGAAGGTGATTTGTGTCAAGGACACAGATTCCACATAGATGAGTCCAGTCCTGCAAAGGAAATACCGGACTTGAAGGAAAGAAACTTGGCACATAAAGATATAAATGTTTATACATATCAATCCAATAATCTCAACAGCATATCAGAAACGGCACTGGTTGATCCCACTCAGAATGACAATGGCTCCCATCTATATGATCCGGAAGCTACCATATTATACAGTGGTGAAAAACGAAAGAATGTGTTCAATAATGACACAATGAGCCTTGATGTGAAAGTGAAATCAAGCGCCACGTCAATCGAAAGCTTGCTACACACCAAGTACGTGTCTCTCTCGGACAGAGGGAATATTGGGAAAAGATACCAAAGTGACGGGCTCGGGCAAACGTCGTGCTCGACAACGTCCCGATTGCACAATGTTACCCCAAGAGTTTACAATGTTCAAAATAACGCGACCTCACCATACAAAAAGAAACAATTATTAAACAATGAAAACCACCTGTCTAATACGTTTTTATCAGCTAACAATACCCAAGAGTGCCATTCGCAATTCTGTCAGGAAGGCGTTTTATTTAAGGATGTTATTGAAGCGACAAGCGCGGTAGATCAAAGAAAATTAGCGCCATCTTCTCGAGCTAACGGTTTCAGTGTCAGTGATAATTATGATACACAACCATACAACATTACTGGACAAATGAAGCGAAGGATGTTGAAGCCCCCAAGTTTGCAGGATGCAAATACATCAAGAGGTATTTTCAAGCCATTAAAATCTTCCTTACCAACCAAAAATAAAAAAACAACATGTACCTCCGAGTCGATGTCACGACAAACACCCACAAGTACCAATACGGTCGAAGTCAGACCTGGTTTACCCCATCAGATTGTAGAGGAATTTAAAAAGAGCAGAGCAAGACCTTCCAAGATACCAATAGACGTATACAACATATACTCACGAAGAAACAACGACCCACCCAACGGAGCTAATAGCAAAGCGAAGAAGAAAGCCCGGAAGACAAAAAACGAAAGCTCCAACATATTACGCAGCGTGGTAATTTCTGGACCCGTTATGAACACGGCGTTTCCCCTGCAACGACACGGAATTGAAGATGATGATGTTGAGGGCTGTGGCATTTCATACCAAGCAAATCATGGAGGACAACACATTTGTGATGAAATGAATAAAAACGGTCAACAGCCGTCCTGTGAACAGCACAAACGACCGAATTGCGTTGCGGCAAAAGAGTGCAAACATGTCGAGGATTCCAAGGATCCACCCTACCTGGCAGCAACAACAACAGCGGTAGCAGCATCAGCAACAAGAACAAAGTGTACACCACCAAATGGTAACGGTGTAATTGATGAGGTGTGTAAACATGGATGGAAGAATGCCATCAAGAAATTCGTGCCCTTCGGAAAGAAAAAGACGCGTGATTTGGGGGCGACATGATGATTACAATGGCATTTTAAACAGTTTAGTAACTTGACTTATCACTTATCTTTTATACACTCTTGTTCTTACTCCTCCATTTTCATCGTAGTGTTTGGACCATCCTCGCATGGTTTCTTTTCCACAAAATGTTGTGACCAACTGAAAACGCACCTCCAGCCCCCACCCCTGGTGGTTGTCATTGCATTTGTTTGGGTGTGTCTCTGTGTGTGGCTACGCACTGACTTGTCTCATTTTGGTGGGAGATCTGGTGACATCATCAGGCAACAACCACTCTTGGTCTGTTTGATCATCATATAATCAATGCCCTATTGTTACCATTACCATATATCTTCATCTCTCTCTCTCTCTCTCTCTCTCTCTCTCTCTCTCTCTCTCTCTCGCGCTCTCTC
>JAUELH010302767.1:0-10008 GCA_031471375.1 Hermissenda crassicornis | reverse complement strand
CTCTCTCGCTCTCTCTCTCTCTCTCTCTCTCTCTCTCTCTCTCTCTCTCTCTCTCTCTCTCTCTCTCTCTCTCTATTCACTCTTTCTCTGCATTTTTTATTTCTCTCTTACTGTCTGTTCATGACAAAATTGCTGTTTTACTGTTTTTGGTGCTTATAAAACGATAATTAAATCAATGTGTAATATTGATTATGTTTTGGGGGGGGAATTGGAATACCGTCTAATTTGAATTTGATATTGAATGCAATATATTTTGATTTTGAGAATGGGAATACCTCTACTATAAATTGCAATATTATATTGTTAGAATTTTAGGAATTGGAATACCTCATCAATAGCTATTGTTACATACATTGTTTTATTACCTTATTCCAGGACATTATGTGAGAAAAATCAATATGGCTAATGAAAAACAACGCAAGAGAACCACTAGTTTTTCCAGACGAAGACCTTCCAGTCAGTACTTGGATCCGTTGCAGATACCAGCTCAAGATGGGCAAGCCAGTGGTTTCTCGTTGGCACATGAAGATGATGTCATTGAAGAAGGGAAAGAGTTGTTCCAGAACTTTGTTGCTGAGCAAATTCAGAAAGAATCGCCGCATATTTTAGAAGAGGCAGAAATCAAGTAAGGGCACAAAATTGTGGACTAGTCAATCAAAGATTGTATCTGGAGACCCAGTGGTGTAGTGGTCAAGTCACTCGCATTTGGTTTGAGAGATCGAGGGTTTGAATCCCAGTGGTGACACTGGGTTTTTTCCTCAAGATCTCTGAGTTTACAAGGCTCATCCCACACAGTCCTATCGCAGACAGACTTTAAATCGGAGGTGCCGCCAATTAAATAACCTTCTCATGTGTTGCAAAGGGTGTTATACTAAAAACTTTGAACTTTTTGAAAGATTGTATCAAATTCAGACTTTGTTTCTTTCATGCAACAAGTTTTAACAATTTAGAGAGGACATATATATACTTTTGTTGATGCATATGTTATTCAGTGTCATTCTACCCTTGTGCAAGAGAGCTGGGAATGGAGGGACTACCAACTTCAAGTAGCATTGCACCTGTCACAAAATTACACTAACCTTGAATCCTTTTCAATATTTAATCTTTTTTTATTCCTCCTCAAACAGATCACCAGAACAACACTTGAGAAATCCAGATTGGCGAAAAGCTGGTAGAGATCTACGAATGCTTGCGGATGAATTTGCCCGCACTAAAGAGAGAGAAAGAGTCAGAGATCAAGCTGAAGAGGTAACCTATCCAGAGTGTCATGCAAACATTGAAAAATCACACTTTTCTCATTTATCCTTGTCGAGTGCAAAAAGAAAGTAAAAAACTTGTTTGACAGAGCAGACTATATTGATTGTTTAAGCAGAGGCAATGCTGTTGTCATGCCCCATATCAAGACCATGGGTAATTGCTTATTTTTTATTTCACAGTGGGTTCCTATTCCCACTTTTATTAAGAGCAATGTATTAATTTTATTGGAATTTAACACCTTTTAAAAGAAAAAAAGCAATATTTCAAATGCGATAGTGTCTTACTCCATGACTATTCTCTCCCCTCAGATTCAAATGGATATGACGTATGAAGCATTCTGTCTTTTGCTGGAAGAGTTGTTCCATGGTGAGGGAATAACGAGTGAAAGAATAGTGGTGTTGTTCTATTTCTGCTCCGACGTTGCTATTCGTTCTTACAGAACCGGAGTTGAGATGTTTAAACGCTTCATCAATTGGTCGCTGAGTTTCATTGCAGATAAAGTCTGCTCGTGGGTGAAGGACAAAGGTGGATGGGTAAGGATTTCTTCTAATTGTATTTCTTTCAATAATCTTTTCCATGAAGATAGAGACTTTAACTCATTCGGCCCGGAACGACGACTGAGTCGTCGATCCGATTTCGCCCGGTCCGCGGGAGTGACTACTGAGTCGTCGATTGAACTTTTGACCTATTCCTATAAAATGCGAACAAATTTTCGGCAATTTTTGCTTTGTTTCGGTGGAATATATAGTAGTACATGTTTTTACAAATCTAGTTTCATTTTCATACACTTTTCATTCATTCTTTGTGTTGACATGTTCGAGTGTAGTGCAAACATCTTGTCTCTGACTGGAAGTCGAAGTCGAAGTTTACAACAACAAATTATCATGGCTCAATAAAAAGACAGTCGAAAAGACTTAGGTTGTTGAATTTTAAAGAAGCTAGTGCTTTGTTTGATGAATCAACAGACAATTTTAGTGATGTAGCAGGTGAGGAGAGTGATTTTAATCCTTCGGATTGTGAAGCTGGAGGTAGGAAAAATATGTTATCGTAAAAAACAAACACCCACCCATATATAGTCTCATTCTCTTTTTCTTGTGCTCTAAATCCTTTATTTACTATTTTGTTTGAGAGAACATTTATTAACCTTTATTTTGAATTGGTCTACAGCCTCTTTTAGGGTAGGGGGTAGGATTTTTTTGTCGTCTGAAAAATGTAATTACGCCAGAAAACGCCAGATATGGGGATATAATTGCGGGTGGAATGTGTTAGGTAACTCGCAATTTCATGGGTTGTTATTTATCGATTTTGACCTTACTTTTTCATCCTTACTAAACAATGAAAAGTAACTAAGATTTTCCTCGATGTTTTGCATTTCCTGCTCAAGTGAGTAAATGTCTATGTGTAGGTACGTCGCAAAACTTTGTGTGTAAGCACCTGGCATTCGTAGGTTATGAATCAGATTTTAAACTCTGATCTCTTAGGTGTGAGGTCAAAAAGAAAATTGCCACCAAAATTGTCACAAAAACTACATAAACTATAAATCAAATAAACAGCGAACCACGATAGCTCAACATGCAACCACTACACCCCACCACCCTAACATACCCCACTGTTTCTTGCTGCATGCTTTTGTGTGCAGGGGCTGCTATAACCGTGTCGTGCAGAAATGTTAATGACAATTGCACAGGCTTTTGTTTTGGTAGGTCTGTGATGCATTGTCATTGTTTTTAGATATTTGATTCAGATGGTTCGGTGTGAAGACAGTTTTTGACATGCACCAGATATTGATTGCCATGGCATCCTGAGCCTTGGGGACAGCACTGCATTATGCAGGCAAATTGACTCTCATTTGACCATGCACCTTTGGGTAAGGTCAATTGTTTTTGTTCACGAAAACCTATGACCTAACTATTTCCCAGCACTACATGATCTATATTATGTTGCTGTCCTTTCTTTCAACAATCAACCCAAGCAAAGCTGAGATGAGTTAGGTTAAGTTGCTATTATGTAGGTTTTTAAAAATATTTCACCAAGTGTCATTCAATTCAGCTTGTGGTGACCAATGAATATTAGATTTCAATTCATTTATTTCAATTTTAATTTTTCAGAGTCAAGTTCTAAAGGCACCATTTGATTCATGGAAGAAAGTTGTGTTTTGGGGATCTCTAACTCTTCTCGTGGTCGGTGGGATATACTGGAGAGGACGATTAAATAAAGACTAAAGGCTGTCAAACAAACTGAAACACACATGTATGTTATATACATGTGATTTCCAAATGCATCACAAACAAAAATGTAATGATATTTTTATTTGATACCATGTAATTATGAAACTATCATTATTTGTCCGGTGGTAAATCATTTTTAAATGAGGCTTGTTCTGTTTGCCTCGTTCACTACTGGTACACAATCTCAAAAGTCAACAAAACTTGACTGTTTGTTCATGTTCTGATCATTTTGATCATCTGTCCCGATCAATATCTGTACAATCAGGGTTGCACTGTAGAATGATAGTCTCGATAATCGTCTCATTTATTGTTCTACATTTATCTTTGCCATTGTGAGCTACATTAGAAAAACACTGACATTTTTTGAAAAATTCTGAAACTTTTTAATGAAATTATTATCATCATTATTATTATTATTATTATTAGTATTATTATTATCTTAAACTATTATTGAGGACTCAGGTATGTCAGAGATGACTGTCCACTTATACAATGAGTGATTGGTCTCTAGTTATTTGGTTGGTTTTTTTACTTGCCATGAGATCCATCTCTTTATCATGACTGGACAGGGCAGCTGGTATTTCTCGAAACATCTTAGCTGTATCATTTCAGTTTACTATCATGTTTTTTTTGCATAAATTCCTCTCACTATGCCATTATAAATGTTCTTAGAATTAATTTTCCACTGCAAACTATGACCGTGCATGTTCATTTGTGCCGGAAAAGATCAATAGCTTTTGTTTGTGACTTGTCTGTTTTCAACTTTAGTATTAGTATGCATTTTCATGATACTGGTTCATTTTACAGCCCTGCCAACCGACATGACCATGTTTATGATTACATAATTTACATATATCTATTACTATTATGTAACTGATAGGTAATTGACACCTATTGTAATGACAGCAGGGCAAACTCAATTATATGATTCTAATTATTTTCAAGAAAAGAAGAAGAAAACAAAACAAACCAAAAAAAAGAAATAGGGTGGTTTGTTTCGTTTTGTTTGTATGTTTTTTTATGGTTGCTTTTTTTTTCAACCTAGATGTGCTACTTTATTTTCCCTGGATAAATGATTTATTGTGGTCATCATGCCATTGCACATCCATAGATTTCTGAATTGTGGTCATCATGAATGGGCAACACATCAAAGTCATAGTGTCAATGATATTATATCTTCTTTCTGTGTTACAACACCAATAATACACCCATTTGCCTCATTCAAGTCCTAGAAGTATTCTTGTGATGAGGAAAACATTCCTCAAAGAAGGAATTGCCATTCGTAGTGGTCACCACTCGCGTTTGGTTCGAGATATCGAGGGTTCAAATCCCGGTGGTGACACTGGGTTTTTTCCTCAAGATCTCTGAGTTTACAAGCCTCATCCCACACAGTCCTATTGCAGACGGACTTTGAATCGGAGGTGCCGCCTTTTAAATCACCTTCATGTGTTTGCAAAGGGCGTTAAACCTACAACTTTGAACTTTGAACTTTTGAATTGCCAGTCATCTGGATTACTTCTGGTTTGTCTTGAGTATACTTTTAACTGTTTATTGTTTTAATAATAAGAAGAATTAGATAAATATTCTCGTTTCAATAATGATAGTAGTACCTACACATACTACTAATACTAACCACACAGGTTTGATTTGAAATTTCTATCGGAGGCTCAATTTAGTAGCTATTATTATAAACTAAAAAGATAAAAAATGTAAAAAATATTTTACCCTTAGACTTAGATAAAGAGAAATTCTAGTCAAAAGTGTTCACTTCAAGCAATAATGACATTACATTAATTGCATGCATAATATTGTTATAGATATAGAGATATATATGTTTTCTATGTTCACCCTGCCCTGTCTCATTCATAAGTGCATTTGTCGCATTGAAATTCAAATAATGTATTTTCACATTGCGATTGTGTGAGAAAGTTGAGTCATATATTTCTTTGGCCTTATATCATCATGGGAGGAATAACATCTGTTGTTACTTATTCACTAGCCTTGTTTTAAATGGCAGCTTAGCATTTTAAACATATTCTGAGCCATTCATTTTTATCCCATGAAAAAAAAAAGAAATGACAATCAATAATATACAATAGATTATTACTTTTGTAAAAAAAATTGAACCATTTGGAAAGGAAAGGCTATTTTTTATTTTTGTCACTAACTATGTTATCATTTGGGAAAAGGTTGTTTTTTTTAAACATCATTTGTACTAGGACTAGGAGATTGAAAGTACTGATGCCTTATTATAGATTGTAACAACAACTATAAATTTCAATTTGTAAAAGTTTAAAGAATTGCAGAGATGTCTGCCACTCAATTGTGTGGATAGTTTAAAAAGTGTAATTCGCTATATCATAATTATAATCTTTCAAAATCCTCCATAGTGCAGCTGGCATAGCATGTTGATCTCCAATCATTTCGTTTTACCTCTCAGATTGTTCATTTCATCATTGTTGGTGAATTTTGGGCTCTCTTTTCGGGCATTGAATAAGAACACCGCTAAAATAAGACCACTTTTTTCAGTTTCATGTATACCATAAAATCACTCCATTTTGATTTGATGTATCATTATCAGTGAATAATCACAATTTGAACTTTCACTATCAGCATGTCTCAGCTGCTTTGTTAGCTAAATGAAATAAAATGAAATATTGAGCTGTACAAAATGGTTATCTACCCCCAAAAAAATTATCTTTCCCTAGTTACCCAACACATTGAGTCCAGTTTTCATCTAATTTAGTTGATTACCACACCCACATTTTGAGAATACCTGATTGATGTATTCAAGCATTTGCCAATTTTCACTGCTTTGTTTGCCAATACATTTTTTGAAATTTATTTTTTTGGTAAAAAATATGGAAAACAATTGAAGTTAAAGACTGCATTTGTAGGTTAGAAAAAAAATGTTTTGGTTTTGCTTTATCTAACTAGTCATCAGTTGTTTAATCAAAAGTTTTTCTTGTATAATTGTATAATCCTCGACACACACACATTCACTCAAACACAGCCTACACACAAAGTATGTGAAAGTATAGTTATTGGCACCTGTATGATTATTATCCTTTGAAATTGAAGAATTAAAGTAAAGAGATGATAGCCAGTGGTCGGAGGGCACCCCTGGTCGGGTCGACTTCTTCTCACTCCTTTCAATTGATTCTATCATCAAACATGTTCCCAGTACTGCATTCATGACTGAACTAGATTAGATGGTGCCCATTGCGCTCTCTTTCAACAAAAAAAACAACAACTCATATGAATGGTGTCTAACTAACACTCACACATTGCCAAGAAGTTGAAAAATCTGTTTATGGTTTATAGCAAGTCTTGAAAAATCTGTTTATGGTTTATGGCAAGTCTTGAAAAATCTGTTTATGGTTTTTAGCAAGTCTTCAAAAATCTGTTTATGGTTTATATTTATAGTTATAGCAAGTCATAGGCACTTGTCATCAGTACCATCCGCTGAATACAAGAAAGAGTCAGGACAGTTCTTCATCAACTTCATGGGGAAAGGAGAAAAACAAAAACTTGAAAAACCATAGTCAGGTTACACTTAACAGTTCACAGGGTTTTCCACTGCTGCTCTTTAATGATTGTAAATACCTAGTAATTTTACATTGTTACATAATATATTACATTTACATTCATATTTATGTGTAAATTCTTTTAGTTACTGCTATGATGACATTTGTTTTGTTTTGCTGTTTGTTTTCAAAGTGAATTTGTTTTCCCCCTCATTCCTATTTTCCTACTCACACTCACTCACCACACACATATAGACACACTCACTCACTCACTCACTCACTCACCACACACACACTCTCCTTAGAGACATGATGCATTTTGTGATGATCAAATGTTTATTATAATATATATTCGATTTATTTTTTTTTGGATCAAATATTTCAATATTTTTGAACACTTGTTTTATTTGCCCCCCCCCCCCCTTTTTTTTTTGTGACTGTGAAAGCATACAGTGATATAAAGAGTAAACAATGAATATGAAATATATTATGTATTACTATACTATAAAGAAACATAGCCATATATATCATCAACAACATCGTTTTGATTTGCTGAAAAGAAATATGTGCCATCTCTCTACTAACTGTGCCTTGAGAAGCTACATGACTTTTTATCAACAGAACAAATTATTGAAGACATTCTGGAACAATACCAACAACAAACCTTAAGGAGATGGTATGTGATATATTGTAATTATGATAATATTGATTATTTCAAAGTTGATGTCTGATTTTTGTAACAGTAATAATAATAGTGATAGTAATAATAATGATAAGGCGACAAAACTATATCTCACTCAGTTCATTCGGCATCTTTAAGTAAATTTTTGAATACCAACCAACCATGAATGAATGAATTACTCTTTATTCCTTATGATTAAAATCAAACCATACTCATTTGTGTTGGGAGTTGGAGGAATAGAATGGTGGTCCGGTGGTTTGTTAATTAAGGCATTACCTAATTACCTACACTCGTCACCCGATTGACATGGGTTCGAGCCCCAATCGCAGCACATCACTTTTATCACTATCATATTTTTTCCTCTTACTCTTAGTAGTAGTAGTAGACTTGAAAAACAAAAACAAAACAGGCTGCAGTGCAATGCAATGCCTTTGACCACTCGACCACCTCGTCCTCTAGTAAACTTAGACTTGGGCAAGAGAGTTTACTCCCCTCCCCATTGCCTTACGTGGCTGGCCCAAGTGTACTGTCACTGTCAACGGGTACAAGCTTGCTTTTCCTGGGAAAAGTATAATGTAGTGATCTGTGATAGACCAGCATCCAGTCCAGTACAGGGAGTAACCGTGAATCATTGCTCATCATAATATTTTATGACAAAGTAACTGGGATAAGCTATTGGCCCTATCACAAGCTTTGCTCGAGGCTCTTGAACTTGGGACTTACTTTTTCCCTCTTTTTATATTTATTCGTGTAATTACTCTTTTTGTCATTTTTTCCTTCTTTTTTTTTTTTTGCATTGTTGAAATGAATTTAGCGAGTGAGTTTTTCTCTTTGAGCCGTGCTCTTTTTTAGAATTGATTTTTCTCTGATGTAAAGCAAGTTTTAATTTTAGAATATTATGGTCATGGTTGAATTTGTGATAATTTGTGCATCAAATTTTTTGTTTGTTAAGAAGAGTTTAGTAGAAACTATCTTATTCTTTATATGTATCCTTCATAAATAATTTCTACTTCACTCCAGCGCGTTTTCCTCAAGTGCTAATTCCTGAGACAAACTGATTCCTCGAACAAATTTCGATATCCCGTATTTCTCCATAATTATTATTCTTTCTATTTGTTCCATGCTATCCTGAAACACCTTTTTTTTTTTTTTTCATTAATCTCAGTTCCACAAACTAATCAACCTTGCCTAACTAAATGTAAATTAAGTAAAGGAAATATTTTATCAGTGCATGGTCAAAAGTTTAATCTAATCTGTTGAAGTCAGTTTCTCTTGCTTGATTTCAGGGAACCGCCGAGTGTGTCATACATACTACATACATATTTTAGTGACACGCACGCACATGCACGCATGCAAGAGCATACACACACACACACGCACGCTCACACACACACACACACACACACACACACACACACACACAACATCTCACCATCTCATATCTCTGTGCTCAAACTTGTTTCATGACAAAATTCATGTTGTGCCCTGCCTGCTCACCTCTAAGTAGCCCATGTCATGCATGTCTAGATGTTGATAGCTAGACTAGGAATAGGAAGATATTTGATATTATACCGCATCCGATCAAACCACAGCAACCATTTTCATTGCCTGCAGCATCTACTTTTACTTTTACTTTTAGTTCCTTGTTTTGAAATTAAACTTTATCCATAAAGATGGCAGAAAAGAAAAAGATGTCAAGAGAAACATTTTGATGAATGTATGTTACAAGTTGCACCATTTAATGATGTAACAACACATATTCATCAAAACTTTTTTCCTTGTCTCACAAAGTTTGAGTAAGCCAATAGCCAATAGCTCCTCTCACACTCACACAGTTTGACAAACTTATTTATCTGCTTGTCTCATACTCGCTTATAGTTACAGAGTTTGAGGAACCTATTTGCTTGTCTTACAGAGTTTGAGGAACCTATTTGCTTGTCTTACCGAGTTTGAGGAACCTATTTGCTTGTCTTACAGAGTTTGAGGAACTTATTTGCTTGTCTTACAGAGTTTGAGGAACCTATTTGCTTGTCTTACAGAGTTTGAGGAAAACATGCTGGAATGTACTGTGTAACAATAGATCTCTTGTTAGAGTCTATTCTTTTATCTTAATCCTATTGCAATTGTAATGATTATTTCTTTGCACTATGTGACTGGAAACCCAAAAAAAACAACAAAACCAGCAACAACAAAAAAAAAGAAGAAAAGAAAAGAAAATTAGCACATAGTTTATAATACAGTGATGATGGTGACAAAAAGTGAAAAAGGAGGAAAATCATAGATGGGATTTCAAAAACCTAATCCCAGAGAGACA